>JAFEMH010007987.1:0-68503 GCA_022495995.1 Adenophora triphylla var. japonica | reverse complement strand
AAATGATCAAAGATGGTGTCTTTAGGTCCAATATGTGCTCTGGGAACAGCTTGGGACAAGTCTAGGTTGAAAATGAAATGAAATGGCCAAGCCTTGATTTTATTCTAAAAATAACCAAATTCTGCATGTAACCGTGAGCCGCACGGCTTCATTTGCTCCAGAGACTGCATCGCAAGGCCTCATTTGCCCGATGTGAAAAGCAAACCAGCAGTAACTAAGTTGCTACCTAAAGGGAGTTTTCACCTAACTTTTTCAACTAAAACTCCGTACAAAAGCATGTCCAAAGACCATCCAAGCAGCTATATATCATTATAAATCATTTTAAATTCCGGGCCAGCCCTAATTCCAAGCAAAAAACTGCCCCGAGGCTCTCAAGTAATATGCAAATTAATAAAGCATAAAATAGAAAAGTAACAAAAATAGTAGTACATTGTTTTCGCCCCATCGATTTCCAAATAAAGCAAAAATAAACAAAATGTGCATAAAACTTGTTCATTGTTTGTTTTTCTTCCTAAGTCAATTCTAGAGACCTCCTAGGCCTCCGATCCTTCCTCTTCATCGCTTACTCACCATAGACACTCGCCTCTCATCAAGTCCTCCGTGTCACTCACATCAGATAGATGGACATTCTCGTGCTCGCACTCAAATGGGGCCGCTCCAGATGCCGCATTGGGTCCTCGACCCCGAGGGAATGGCACTAGAGGAGTAATCTAAGGTCAAGAGGTGGATGCCGTGCTCTCGACGTGCCTTCTTCTGCGCACTGCTCCCGCACGTTCGCCGCCGCCTTGGAAGCGCAGCGCCTTCCCCGAAGGGACCGACACACGTCCTTCCAACCCCTATTCTACTCGACTGCCGTCATAAGTCCGAGCTGAAACCCCGAGAAAAAGAAAAGAAAATCTCGAAAAATCTCGTAATTGCAAAAAAGTAAAGAAATCTGAAAGAAAAGGGAAAAGACCCTAAAAGTGTACTTACGTTGTTGTCCTAATGTGGGCAAGAGTATGACTGTGGGGCTCCCTTTAGTGTCGGGGACAGTATCCTAAACCTCCCTACTCGCGTTCACCACGTAAGAAAGCGAGCAGGAGGCATCGGCGGGTCAAGAGGCCCACTTCCCCATATCCTCATGCAAGTGATGCCTAGCTTCACTAGCTTCCGTGGCATCCTCATTCGCCGCCTCCTGACAAAAAACAGCATAGCATATGGGGTATCCGCATCAAAATACTCCTCACTGGCCATGCCTCGCTCGATATCTCTATCTCATCCGCCTCGCTAATCCCGGCCGGCAAAGATCCGTGCCGGAGGATCATGAGGGGTAATGGCCTCTAATGGAGGGATATGGCCATGCCGCCTAGAAAATCGATCCTGCATAGATGACATCACATGTCGCCCTGGCCAACCACCGTCTCGCCTCGTCGCCTCCACGGCCTCTCCTAGCGTAATCTCCGGTACCTCCCTAAGGATAAAAATCCACTCCATCGTGCCCATCCCTCGTTGATAACCTGCCAAAACGATCTTATAGTCAAAGGTGATCCGGGTCTTCCCCGGTGAACTTATCCTCGCATCTCCTCCAATGACCATAGCGGGAAAGATGGTAGCATCGCTCCTCGCTGTTCCACAAAAAGAACCTAATCACCTCACAAAACCAGACCCGTATGTTCAAAACATCAAAAAGGTCATTTCCCCTCACAAAAGTCTCAAAGACGTAAAGTAAAAGCAGAAAGGCAGGTGAGACTACCTCAAGAGCAAAAAGAGAAGCAATCTATGGAAGGCAGCCTTTGTCTTCACCAGTATATATCCAGGTGGAGAAGTATATTCAAGCAACTGCCTTTGCTCAAGAGACCGTCCCTAATCCCATCAACATCATCCTAGAGCTTAGGAGGCAAGTCATAGCCGTAGTCCTGCATCTGGCAAAGATGGTGATCGACAACATAAACCACACAAAGGCTCGGCAAGCTGGGAGGTAATCAATTTAGTTTAGCAAAGCAAAGTCTCCTGATGCAGCTCTGGACTGCCACCTGAACATTCCTAGTCTCCATTCCGAAGCCCCTTGGGAATGTTTTCTTTGAATCAACGACTAAGGCTTGACTCCTCTGGGATGGCGTAGGTAGCCTTTCATACAAAGGTCTCACCTATCCGATCATCGCTATAGTGGTCACCCCCTGCTCCTTCATCGCTCCTGTGGCAGATGAAGCAGCCTCTGGTGAAGAGTTCAGATATCTGACCACATTGGTCACTCCTAGCATATCCCTGAAGTAGGATCAATCTGCCCCACCTCCTAGGTCACTTTCTTCTATTTCCCCGGCAAGAGACCAAGCTTTCTCTCCGCGATTCCTCATGGATATGTTCCGAACTAATCACACATCTCGCTTTGATTCCCACTGGGATACGTAGGTAGCCTGTTGTTCAGCCACTCGACCACCCCTGTCACCTTACTGTCTTTATTCGCCGCATCGGATCCTTTTCTATCGACAACCCCACTCACCCCCGTAAAGTGACGCGCCGAGTTTCCTGTAAGTACCCAAATCTGGCTCAGTGCCTTCCGGATAAGTTTCCCGGTGAATTCCCTCGATCTCTTTCCTAGAGTCCCTGTTAATTCCCGAATCTGTTCCAAACCTCCCAAGGGCTGAAGGGAATGTTCTTAAAATTAAAAGGGCACGTTTTAATTGATTTAGGCATCCTTCTTAGATAATTGCCACCTTGCATGATTCTAGAAACATGCCGAGTCACACTGTGATAACGCCGCACGGCCGAGATTAGGCCAAGAACCCTCAAATGCACGCTCCCATTAGGCCTTATCCAGACTTCCTGAGTAATAGAGCCTCTCCCTCTACCCATTTTACAGAAGAATAAAAATACACATAATACACCATACTCAGCCCCAAAATCCTCCCAAAACATCACCGCAAGATCAAGAGCTTGAAGAAAGCCAAGTGCCACCTCCCTCCTCCTCAAGCCTCCAAAGTTAAGTCCTTCCGCCAATTGGCGCAGGCTTGGGGCAGAGGCCACGCTACCATTGGTAACCTCTCACTCCTCTTTACCTTTGCATTTATGTAATTTTTGCTCTATGTGATTTAAATTTCACCATTGCATTCATATAGTTGTCATTATCTTGCTTGGGGACTTGGCATTTATCATTAAAGATCCTATCTTTATCATATCCTTCCCCTTTTGCATCCTTTTGCATGAAATAAGCATCACTTGCTCTTAAAAATGTAATCTTTATAATCCAAAGGTGCATCCTTGTGCACCCAAAAATTCCTTTTTTACATGTAAATATCATCTTTATGTATCCTTTGTTTATAAAACGTAAATTTTACATTCAAAATGCATCCTTTGCATATAAAAATCATATCTTGCATCCTCGTATCTAAAAACCCATCTTCATGCATCCTTTGCACCAAAGATCATCTTTTTATCACCAAATTAGCATCCTTTGCAGATGGGCTTTCCATACTATTTTCCACCATAAAAATGCATCCTTCAGATAAAAATTCAAGGTCTTTATATAAAAATGCCACTCATTTGCAACTCAAATGCATCCTTTGCAGACCTAAAAATGTCATCTTTTCACTAAAAATGTCATTTTAACATGCATTTCCCATGTCCACATTAGCAACCTTCGTAACGGACCGGTGTAAAGATCCTATCTTTACATCATTTCCTTCCATTTCTTTCTCAGCAGTGCCATGCCAGCGCACTTTTGTAGCGGATAAACTTCTTGAACCTATATCTCCGATTAATTATCACTTAAGGTTATTATTACTTTCTTTCATTAATTTTATATGAAGCATCTATATATGCTCTATTCGTTCCTATATGCGGTAGGATTGATGGGCTAAGGTCACTCCTTTTCCTAAAGAAAACCTCTGGCTTCAGACTATAAAAGAGAGTCTTTCTCTCGATCACGCAAGTCCTAAGGTTAAAAAGCGATGATCACAAGTCCAAGATGAGGACGGGATCAAAGTCCTGTACACATAAAATCC
Organism: Adenophora triphylla var. japonica; assembly: GCA_022495995.1. Taxonomy (NCBI): domain Eukaryota; kingdom Viridiplantae; phylum Streptophyta; class Magnoliopsida; order Asterales; family Campanulaceae; genus Adenophora; species Adenophora triphylla. Next base: position 64,523 of record JAFEMH010007987.1, on the reverse strand, counting down.
AAGAAATCCCGAAAGCGCCAACCAATAAATGGTTTGTACGGGCCCGGAAGACAACTTGGGACATTCCCCCCCTTTTTCAAACACATGCATACGCAAGAAAGCACGGCAAGCAAGCATTATAAACGGAATCTGTGGAGACTTGCTGATGCAAGGCACCTCGGGTGAACGACGATCCGCTCTTTCCCAAGGGGCAAATCTAACCCTCCGAACCCATAAAAACCTTTTTTTCAAAGTTTTGAGGAAATCAAAATGGCGCTGCGACTCCGTTTTTCAAATTAAAAACCGGATGTTTTCAAACTCATGAATTCGATCTAAAAACAAAAATTTAGATATTTGGGCACACATTCATAGTCAAGGCAACGAGTTTACACCAAGCTTGGCCCAGAAAGAGTCCAATGGAACTGAGGATGAATTTCCAGGAATTTTTTTTAACTTTGCAGTTTCAGCTTTGCACTGTGGTGATGAAACCCAGACATTTTGCGCTTGATCAAATGGGTCAATTTCTTTCAAATTTCTAAGGCTTTCCTTCACTTTCTTTCATGGCTCCCTTCCTAAGCTTATCATCTCTTGAGTGCAAGAGCGATACTTGGAAAATTTCCAAATGTGGGTACGTGAACCACACGAAGCAAAACAAAAGGTTTTTCGAAATTTGATAATGGGATGAAATCCGTTTGCCAAGCTTTCAAGGAGCTCATGGCGCCAGATTGGGATCTTTGAGAGCCACGGCTCGCTTCTAGGGATCGTACTCTGAGGAATAGTGTGTACAACTTCCGTACAAACGAAATCACTCCCACGTTCAAGATTTCCGAGCCATTCCCTGGGAGGACTCCGAGACGGAACAGTATAGTTCTTCCCTATACCGCGTAAAAGGTGTAATGGCCACCTATTGCCGGAGAAGCTGCTGTTTTGCTAGTATCTCTACTGGAGAAGCTATTACGGGACAAAGCTTCGATATTGTGAATACCGATTAGTGTTGACATTTCGGGGTTGCCCGAAAGATTTGGTTTTGAGCCGAGAGGGAGCATTTTTGCGCTGGGACGCGTTTGCTCTCAGGCGCGATTGCTACTTCTGCTCACATTCACGCTCTCCGGTGTGTGCCATCACGTTGTACCGCACTGACCTCGGTGAGGCAGCTGCTTGAGTGGGGAGACATCGTGCTCGCCGGCTCCTGGGCGAGACGTTCCCGGGGCATAGCTCGGATGGCGACCGGTAGCCGGATGACATATGGGGAGGGAGTCCCGCTATGCTTACCATGTGGTTGAGGGAGACTGCAGACCGGCGCATGACGCACGAGGTGCCAATGTCCCGTGACGCTGTCCTTTTTCTCGACGTCCTTCCGGGGTGATAGGGGTAATCAGCCGAAGCCGAGCTCGATGGCCAAACTCCGCACGCATCACTATGCGCTGGTGGGTCCTCCCCATTGGAAGTTACGTACTCTATCGGACCGCCCGAGGGTCCCGTGGGCTGTCGTTGAGCTGCCGGGGGTCATCTCGCACGCCTTTCTATATTCCATCATTGGTTGCTGCAAGGACAGTAGACGTGGCCGGAGCAGTGCCATCGATCGATTGAGTTCATGTTGCTACCTTCGAGGGTAGGATCTGCTGGATGGGAAGATCCTTCGACGCTATTTGGGCCGATCACACGATTGTGGCAATACACGTCCTTTCCTCCTGTGGTTCTCTTTCACCTGGAGAGAGGGCACTGTCTGTCGATCACAAAGATTCCGAACCGGTGCACGAAGAGTGTGCATAGGGGAGACACAAAGCATGACTATCTGTGGGAGACGTGGAGTGAGCCGTTGGGTGCCGACTACCTTGACAAACTCGAATTTCTTGAGGAGGACCGAAGCAAGGGCTAACCCCGCAATCGTACGAAGGGATGACATGGCTGACTGCTGAGACAAATGCCGATCTGGGAGGCCAATCAAAGCACGGTTATGATGGCACGAAGCGTAGACGGCTCGAGACAGTAAGCTAGAGGGAAAAGGGTCAGACAAGGATGCTTCTAATAAGCTTTGATTTGAGGCTGTCGGGAAGAGGTCCCCTGAGCCGTGTAGAAGGACTACCGGAATATTTCCCGCGAAGCGTGAAGAACACTGGGGGAAAGCGGAAGGGGAAGAAGGATGAAGGACCAAGTATCGGGAAACTAGGTTGACCTTTGGCCGGCCCGTGAGTATCCACCCATTGTCATTGCGTACACATTAATTGATTAATGTTTTATTGTAGTTTTGCTAGCGTGTAGCGAGTCAAAAGTTGACCGTGCTTGAACTCATCAAAGAATGTTTTAACCGTAATGAATTTGTAGGTTAAATGAAAAGAGTTTTTCGAAACACAAGCAATTGATGCTTATTGTATTTTTTTTGTTTTTTAGACCGAACCAATGATGGCCGCCTACGTTCCCTTTTTACAATTGGACTAAGGGGCTCAAGTCACCGTAGTTCGACACTTTAGGTGAATTCTGAGAAATGCAAAGACAAAAGAAGTGCGACTAAGTGCACTGATCATTAGCGGGAATGTATCCAAACGTATTACTCTTTAGCACTTAATTTTATCAAGGGGACGGTGCATGTAAGGGGAGTTGACTCGTGCTCTTCCTCAAACGGTGCATCTCGCGGAGCTTGCTTCCGTTCATGGGGGTTAACGAAAGGGTTTCCGTCCAAGTCTCGCTAGCTCTCATGGAGCTCCTCCGTGAAGAAGATTCTCAGTACCACGAACGGTCCTATCCGAGGTAGGCTCCCACTTTCCGAGGGGATTGGTCTCAAGGTGAGGGAGGCTTTTCCCTTTAGCACCAAGTCAGCCTTCTCTCCGATGTCTCTGATCTTGACTTTCTTATCGAATGCTCGTGCCATTCTCGCTCTGCAGGCTCGAGCGTGTTCCATGCTGCTTTCAATCTCGCGCTCTGTCGAGTAGAGCAAGTTCGCCGTGATGGCTTCCGGGTGAGTCATCTCGACTCTTCATTGATCCCATTTTCCAAGAGGACTCCTGGAGGGATGGAATTTCCAATTCCATCGGGCAACATCGCTTCCATTCCGTAGGTAAGTGCGAACTGAGTCTCCCCTGTGGCTTATCTCCGATCGATGTCTCGGTATCCCCGTAGGGCTAGATGTAGCTTTTCGGGCCGCTCCCGACTCCGGTGGTCATCTTTCCGATTATCATGGCGAGAGTTTTGTTGGCCGCCTCTACTCGCACCATTGGTTTGTGGTAGTCCGTAAGGAGAAGACTTGTGACGTGTGACTTCCGAATTCTGGCCAGCAGCTTGGTCACAATCTCCTTCAAAGCGAGTCCCATTGTCGGATATGATCTCGGCTGGGCACTCCGTATCGGCAACATGATGTTCTCTTCTCGGATGAACTCGGCCACCTTTCTTAGAATCTCAGCATCTTGTACGATCCGGCTTCTACCCATTGGGTGAAGTAGTCAGATCATACTAATACGAACCTCACGACCATTGCTCCCTGGAGGAGTGATCTTGCCGATGACGTCGATTCCCCATGTGGCGAAAGGCCATGGCATGGGGTCATGCAACAGAGTTCGTGAGGAGGTGGGATGTGATTGAGGTTGGAGAACCGCTGACATTTGTCGCAGCCTTCGGACTTAACTGATGCAATGCTGCTTTCCATTGATATCTAATAGTATCCCATACGGAGAATGATCAGCGTCAATGCTCGGGCGTTTATGTAAGCGGACCGCAGGGTTCCGTTGTGAACTTCGTTCATTAGCTCGCTGGCTTTTTCTTTTGTTTACACACCGAAGGAGTGGCCCTTGGTGGCGCTTTCTTGTACAACATACCCCTGTAATCGACGAAATGGGGATGCCGCATTTTAATGCCATCACGTTTTGGGCTTCGATCCCTTCTCTTTTTTGTATTTTCCATCTTCATTTGTGAAGGAAGCTTTCTCCGCTTTGGAGGTACTCCTGGTAAATTTGATTGTACCGTGTTCGTCGATCGTTTCTTTTTCTTTTTCGATCTCACACAATAGGCGGGTGTTTCCCGTCCCCGCCTATCCCGGTGGGGTTTCCACGTTTTCCCATCGGGAATTTCGACAAGAGGCGCTAAGGGCTGCCAGGGCATCTCGCGAAACGGTTCACTGTCTTCTTGGCAAATAATGAAAAGAGATGTCCTTGAACCGGGAGCAATGAGCTCCTCCATGTACGAAAGTATGGTACTTCCGAAGGCCGTAATCTACCGTCTTCCATTTATTGGACACTCTGATTGATGATCAATGCCGAGTCTCCATATACATCCGCCTACGAGATGTCGCGCTCGAGGGCTTGCTTTCCAAACCCGCCGCAAGCAGTTTCGTATTCCCGCGATTGCATTGTTGGGTTGCTTCCTAAAAATTCGACTTGACGGCTATGGGAGTATGCCTGTCCTTGGGATCGACAAGGAGCATTCCAATACCATTCCCCTTCTTGTTGGTCGCCCCATCGAAGAAGAGTCACATTGCTCACGTGTTTGCCAAGCCGAGTGAAAAGATTCTCGTCGTCCTAGGAAATTGCGGATCGTGGACCCTTAGGTTTCACCGCTTGGGAAGTCGGCCGCCTGATCTCTGGCTCATTACTCCGCCCTTTCAAGTTGATTTTTTTTGACCATGTAGTGCTGATGTCGAACTTAGCTAGGAAGAATGACCACTTGGCTAGCCGCATCGACGGACAGGACGGTCTTGTCAAAGAGATATCTGACGGGGTCCACTTTGGAGACCAGGAGCACCGAATGACGGCCGCATGTAGTGTTTCAATTTCCCGACTACCCATACCAAGGCGCTACAAGTTTTCTCTCGATCTAATGCCGAGTAGCTGAGTTCACTTCCTTGAAGCTTCCGGCTTACGAAGTAGATTGCATGCTCAACCTTGGAATCTTTCTCGCTTCTTGTGCCAAAGCATTGCTCCGATTGACGTGTCTCATTCTCGTCGGATACGCTGTGGAGTAGTGGCTTTGTCTTCATGTGGCGGGGTACACAGATTGGGGGATTCACCAAGTAGAGTCTTTGATTTTCTTCTCAAAATCAAGTCCGGGCACTCGGAGTCCCATGGGCTGATGTCAAAGCATTCTTTTTCATCGGGCCAACATGGGCTCACGAGAGAAGATGTCAACCGGTTGATGAAGCGAATTTAGATGTACCGAAGTCTTCCCATGAAGCTCTTCACTTCGTCAGTGGTTTGAGGCGGCTTCATGTCGATGATGGCCTTCGATTTTCTTGAGACTCGGCCTTCGATACCTCTTCTCGTAACCATGTACCCCAAGACTTTGCCGCGCTCGACGCCGAAGGTGCACTTCGGTAGGGTTTAACCTCTTACGGAGTGCTTCCGAGTCTCTGTTGGAAGAACTTTCTCGATCTCGGTTATGTGCCGCATGCTCTCGCATCTTCTCTGGAGTGGGATGATCATGTCAGTCGACATATACTTCGATTTCTTTGTGAATCATGTCAGCGGAAGAGGGCCGTCAGAGCCCACCGGTACCACGTAAGCAGCCCCAAAGACGTTCTTCAGACCGAACGGTACGATGGCCAGTGTAAGCATTATGTCCCACTGGAGTGGTGAAGGCGGCCTTGGCTTGATCCTCCTCGGACATTTTGATCCTGATTGTATCCGACCAATAACCCGCCCACGAAGGACTTTACTTAAATTTGCCGTGGGCGTCGACCTCAAACATTGTCGATAAAAGTTAGGCAGTAACGGAAATCATCTTTAAAATGGGCCTTGTCGAGATCCCTAAATCCACACAAGATTCGACCTTTCTGGCTGCCTTGGTGACCGTCACGATGTTGCCGAGAGCCAAGTCGGGTACTCAATCACTCGATGAAACCAACTCGGAAAGCATTTTGTCAATTTCTTTCTCTCTTTAACTTGGCAAGGACCACTCCGGCTTGACATCTTGCGCAACTTCTCGTTCGCTGACAAAGCTGATTCGGGATCCAGTGGGAATTCCGTGCTCCACGATTGAGGGATCGAGTCCTCAAAGCATGTCCCCGATATGACCAGCGAACACGCTCACACATACTCCCTGGAGGAGGCTTATCTGTGGCTTCTTTTACGCACGGCCGAAGAAACGCCCACTTGTGTCTCTTTAGGCTCTTGCACCGACCCCGTGTTCACTTTGGTCATAACCTCTTCGGCAAGCTTGGGCCCGGTTGTCCTCTTGGGTCAACTACACGCCGAGAACTTCTCTTTAATGTATTTGTTCGTTTAATGTGGCCCTTCTTTATCAATTGAGTTATTAACGCCTTTTAAGTTGTTTGTTAACTTCCATCGCTGTTGTTAAAGCTGGCAATGAGAGGATACTCCGAAAGGTCGACTTTTTCATTGAACAAGAACGAGAATACAAGGTTGGCTACATTATCATAGTCCTCCTGGCCAGTAAGGCCGCTGGATGACTCGGCAGGACTGGACTTTTTAATAAGACCACTCGATCAGAGGGTTTGAGACCGGGTTTAGGGAGATGTGGGTGCGGGCCCAGCTTGTCTTCCATTTCTCTCGCTCGGCTTGCCCTCGGGTCCGCGAAAGTAACCCAATTCTTCGGGCAGCATTGCCGGATGCTTCGACGAGGGTCTCGGGGATCGAGAGGCTCGGGCTTCATTGTCCTCAATCATGGCGATCATGCTGCTTGCTCGGAGTTTCTCTCAAGTCAATCAGGTTTGGCACCTCCATGACTTCTTCAAAGAGACTTCAGAGCCGGGTCCACCGAGAGCGTCTTTCTATGAATTTTGGGTTCCTTCGCTTTGGAGTTACTGTCTCGAATGTGGCCTCGGTGGCTGATCCGAACAATTTGTTTCCTACGAGAGAGTACCCCGAAGTCAAGCTCCTCCAAGTCTCGGGATTCTCTTGAATGTGTACTGCGTGCTGGACCGTGGTGGCAATTGGTCCAGTGTAGAGCCGTGATGCCGAAGGGAACGCTCCCCTAATCGGATTAGCTTTGAGTCCCTTTCAAACGCTCGAGGTCCCACGCTAGGCTGTTCCATTCTTTCTGCAGTCTCGGTGCTGACTATCCCTCGCTTTCTTTCTCATCTTTCATCGGGCCTTCACCCGCCGGGTCCCCTCGCCCCGTTCTGCCGACCCCGCTATCGGTCCTCACTATTGCCGGCCCCTCGTTTGGCCCCATGGGCCACTGTTTAGTTTCCCTTGTCATCCCCTCAGTTTCGGGCCGCTCGATTCCCTCGGGTGAAGTAAATGAGCGTAGGTCAAAACTGTGTGGTAGTCTGAGCTTGGGTGTGCCGCTCTGAGGTTCCCCTTTTACAAGGGTTGTCGCCTTGGTGCGGGCGAGCCTTTTGCTTTCTTGATGTCGCCCGCCGTTGCAGACATAGCCAAGCCCCTGGACCGTGGTGTGGTCCTTGACTTCAATAACTTCAGGTGTGTGGCCTTGTAACCTTTTGCCGAGCCCTTACTCATTCCGGGATGAAGTTCATGAGTTTCATCATCCTCATGGCGGTGAGGAATCTTTGTCGTGAGATAGTGTGGGAAGGTCCACGTTGCATATTCGGATCTTCGAGGTCTCTAGAGGAATCCGGGGCTTAATGGCATATCGTCATTATGTTGGATTTCTAACACCGGAATGTCGTTGGTGCCGGCCGTCCCCTCGGGTGGTGACGCCTGTCGCCGTTGCATCGCCGTTAGCTCGTCGCCTTGCATGAACTTGAGGCACTCGGGTGAAGGGTGGATGCCACGCCACACTGATTTTGATGGTGGGCCTGGGGGACGCCTAGATGGTCAGTGAAAGTGATTGGAATGTCCAATACTTGGAATTCGATGGGGATCACCCGCTTGCCGAACCAGATATTAAGAGTAGCAACCCCGAGAACCGTACGGGAAGTAGAGTCATAGGCCTTGACAAGGTGGATCAAGGCTTAAGATCTACGGGCTTGATGTCAAGCGTGTCCATCATCTTGGCGGGCAAGACATTCATTCTGGAACCTCCGTCTACCAACACGCGGGGAAGCTGCGACGCTCGTCCAATGGGATCAGGATGTAGTAGCGGCTCATTGTGGATCGCCCCCAAATTTTGGAAGGTCCAAATCGTGAAGGTGATAATGTTGCCATGAGCTGATGTTGCCAGCGATCATCCGAATGACTTGACCGGGGTCTGGGGTCATGGGCCCACGGGGACCACAGGCTGGTACGGCTGTGACTTTCCCTCTTAGCTTGAGCTCAGGAGGATATGAGGAAGAGTGAGAGCACCAGGTTCAGGGAAATGTTCACTGGCCCGAAGCTCCGCTTTGAGCCGAGCGAGGACGGGTCCTCTTTCACGGAACTTGTGTCTTCGGGCCACCAAGTCAAGGTGCCTGCCCGTCCCGGGCAGCTTTTTTGTAAGCGGCCTTAGGTGGTAATGCATGGATTTGACCCGATCAGGGTTAGAATCGCCGACATCAAGTGTTGGTCCCTTCAACAGGTGCCGCCCGAAGCCGAGCCATAAGCGTTAGGAGGAGGATTCCTCGTACATAGTGCCAAATGTCTTCCTCAACCTCGTTGGGATCGTAGAGGTATTCAAGGCCCGAAGCTTCTTGGCAGAAATTTGACTTGATTCTCAGCCCCTGCAGATACCGGCTTAGGTGCTCAGAGGGAGGTAGCTGTGCGCTTGACGCAGCTGTTCGAATGTCAAGGTACAGAGCAAATGGGGTCGCCGTAACCGATCACTGTAAGGGCACGACCCTCCGAGGTGAGGCTTGGAGAGTTCTCTGCTCTAAGCGAACGGGGTCTCCTTGATCTCTTTCACGGTATATCGCGCTCCTTTCGCTCCTTCTTTTCGCCGAGCATACTCAGTGGCATTCTGGAGTTGGGTCCGGCGATACCATGGGTTTGCTAATTTTCCTCCACTCGCCTGTATCAACTTTCTTGGCAAAGGGAGCTCGCGTCGAGTTAACGCACGCGCGTTTCTTCCCATGTGAGAATAGCTGCTGCATTTCTTTTGAATCCTGTGTGGCAGCCTTAGGTAAACCTCCATCGGGGAGAGTTTTCTTCTTTGCTTTTATCTCGAGTGGTGGGTGGTGTCGAAGGGTGAGTACATGGTACCTTCTCGAACATCTCGCCCATGTAATCGGTTGTCGGGCTCCCAGCTTGATCAAGCTTCGTAAACGAATGCCGTAGTCTCTGAGGAATTTCCCCGAGCAGTCGGGCCGGAGACTAATTTCCATCCTCCTCTTGTTTTTAAATAGACCTTCCTCCCCGAGTTGGCCTTTCTAATTTGAGTGCGGAAATGATCCGTTCCCCATCCTCCCTGTGACCCTCGGGAGTCCGGTTTTGTTGACTTCATGCCTCTGGTAATGGAAGAGAATGGTTTCATCATCTTCGTCGTCGCTTTCATTGCAGAGGAGCTTGCTTTCCTCGGGAGGTAAGTGCCGAGATTCGTTATGCCGTGTCCTTCCAACTCCTAGGTCATCGCGGACTGCTGAATTCACCCTCAAGCTTGGGCGTAGGGGGTTGGATGAGAACAGACGGTGGAGTCGAGGAAGTGCTTCCGTGAGCAAAACCCTTGAGGCTCGAACTCGGTCCGCAGTGGCCTCTAGCTTTCTGTCTCGAAGCCGCCTCTCGTGACACTTTAAGGGCTCAGGTCCCTGGGGTCTTTCGAGCTTGGTCTTCGTCCCAAAGACGGTTCTCTGAGCGGCTAGTTCCATGAGGGTTTTCCTTGCGAGAGCTAAGCAGGCCTCCGTAGGAGCGCATCATGCCCGACTAGTGTCTTAATCGTGATTACATTCAAATCGCACTAATGGCGGAAATACTTGGGATTACGTTGACGGCGAAGTCGGACTGGGACATCTCCATGCGGCCTTCCTTGATCTCGCTACCAAGAAATTTGCCCATATCTCGCTTGATTGAACACACGGGGGTGTTGAACTCTCGCAATGCCGGGCGCTCGCCTGCATTCTCGCCGATCGCCAAGTTTCTCCATCGTAGCTAGCAAATACTCGTGTGATGTCTCGAATCCGGCCGTGACACTGGGAGTAATCGAACCGGAGCATGTTGGATGCCGAGGTGGTCATTTCCTATGTCGGAAGCCGACTCGCCTTGCGGGGAAGACTTTCGCAATGTTTTCGGGGTGGCCGCCGAAGCGTTCCCGAGATTGATCCGACTCGTAGCAGGTGAGGAGCTTGGTCTCCTTCGCCGTTGACCTCGCCTCGCGGCGCGAGGGTATAAGCTTGACCGACGGCACGGGCCGATTGCCACCGGGCCGGTACTCGGAAGTAGCGACGAGCTCGAGCTCGCCGCCAGGCCTCGTTTACCATGAGCAGGCAATGCCGAGGGTGACTTTGGTATTGCAGACTAACGATAAGGACCGGATCCTTGGTATCATCTGGGATATCTCGGAATAGATGATGTCGACGAAGTCATCGTCGCCCACTTGATCGAGGGATTCTTCGTCGTGTCGACCGCATGAACTTCCAATTGCCTGATAGCCGCCTCGCATCGACGCTGAGCTTGACAATTTCCATGGTATTGGAGCCTTGGTCGTAGGTGACCCGATCGGAAGGAGTTCCATCCTCAAACCGAGCATGTGAATGCAGAGGTCCGCCCGCGGGTCTGCCGCGTCCTCGACTCCGAGAGTCCCGATTCGTCGTCATCCGAAGGTTCAATCCAAACGTAGGGACGTATTGCGTCCGATTGCGTTGATGGAGCAAGATTAGAAACATCATGCTCTTCATTGGAGAAGAGGGGTGCAGCAGTTCCTCATGAGGACATCCCATACGACTTCCATGCATTCATCACGAGAATGATCTGGGTGCTTGCTGACCTTTATCACAAAGATCTCTTCACTGTGGGGGGGCAGAGTTGGTTTGGGAGAATGCCGACGAATCTCCGATCGGAGATCGGGGGTTTATGTGCCCGCATCATGGCGATGTTCAGCGTTTCTTTCCAATCTGCCTCCAAATGTTGGAAACGACAGTTGAACTCAATGTATCGGACTGCTTCAGGGTCTTCCTGTTCGAGTACATTTACATAGTTGGCATCTCCGAACTCTGAGGGATTCTGATGAGATTTGCCCCGATAGTCCCTTAGTTGATTCGAAGGAGGTAACCCCGGTGCCTGAGTACGGACACGCTTGGCTATTGTCTCTGCTTCGTTTCCTATGAGGAAACTATCCCCTCGGATGACTTCGAGATCTCCCTGCCGATTAATGAACTTAACACACTGATGGAGAGTGGAAGCTATGGCTTTCATGTGATGTAGCCAAGGGCGTCCTAACAGAGCTGTGAATTCGGATGGAATGTCCATTACGTGGAATTTTGCTGGCACCATTCGGGGTTTCGAACCGTAGTTCCAGAGTTACCGTCCCTGTGGATGGGACGAGACGAGCCGTCGTAGGCCTCGATAGTCCGAGTAGACGGGATCGATGGCTTTCGTTGATACGGAGGGCTCGCATCACGCCGAGAGGGAAACATTAACACCGACCCGCTGCCTACCAATACTCCGGGAGTGTTATGGTGTTGAGCTTGAGAGTGATGCATGAGCCGTTGTGCCCCGAGGCATCTCTCGGTAAGTCTTCGTCACGTAACGTGATCATACCGCCGTACACGGAATCGTAGATCTCGTCTCTATCTCGGGAGAAGGAGAGTCATCAAGCCATCCGTTTCCCCGTCTTCCTCTTGCGAGGTAAAGCCTGGCCGGGAGCCTCGGGATTATGCTGAGGCTGCTTGCGGACTCGCTGCCGCGCCTCGTTAAGCACGTTGATCGAGTGCGAGCGCCAAGCGGACCTTGATCTTCCTTTACCCTCTACCCGAGCTCTTAAGCCGGACAAATTGAATCTTGGCCGATCCCGCTGAGGGTTAGGCTTGACCGGCAAGCAAGATTACCAAGATCTCGAGGTATTCCGGTATCCTGTGGTCTCGAGCTCATTGTCGCCAGACTTTTCGCTTTCCCATCCCCGCTTGCTCTAAAGCCGTACATGGCTCGGGAGGAAGAGAGGACTCGGGCCGGAGTACAAGACATGTAGTAGTCGAACCTCCCGAAGGCTCTCCGAGTGTACCTACACCGGTGTCCCTGCCTTCGTGATCTTTCTCTCGCCTGCCGCTGAGAGGACTCTTTCTTCTTCTGCTTTCATGAGGATCGCTCCGGACCATATCTTGAGACTCGTACCTGTGCAAAGTGAGTGAAAATACAAACATCGTAGTCGATGTGGACATTCGATGAGGACCCGACCGAAAGAGGCGGAGAAACCGGTTCTCGCGGCAATCTTCTTCGGCACTCCACTCAATGGAATTCACGCCGTTATTGTTCTAAAAGGGTTTTCGACCGTATCCCACGAGGGGCGCTCCAACTTTCCTTCTTCTATCAAGTTCGGGATTTCGTATCGTAACCCCACGCAGCTAGTCGCGGTATGGCCGTGATACCGATGGAAGGCGCAGATTTGCTCTTGTCCGCATTGGCTACTGGGATTCTGGGTTTGTAATTTGCAACGGGTTTAAGGAGACCTTCCTTAATTAACCCTTCCAAAGATCTTGCTCAAATGGCATGTCCAACTTGTCGAAGTGTACGGCAGCCGCTTCGAGTGAGTTGTTGCTTTGTGGGATCGGGTTTCGTTGCCCGACCGTTGTCCCCGAAGGATGTAGTCGATGACGTATCTTTCCCTTTGCCGGGGGCATAAGGGGATTGAATGCAACCGCTGAGCTTGGTATCTCGATGGCCGTGGCAAGTGAGGCCAGCCTTTTTCCTTGAGATCCTTCTCAAACCGTGAGCCGCATTGACCATGGCCCTGAGATCCGGGAAGAAATGATGACTCGATGAGAGTTCTCGATGGACGGTCTCAAGCAGACTCAAGATTCGCATCTGCTCATCTTTGGAGAGTGGCTCCATGATTCGGAGAGTTTCCACCCACCTCTTGTAGAATTCCCCAACACTTTCATCCGCTTCGCTCGCTGGTGATTAAGGCCTCACGACTTGTTTCCCACTCTAAATTGGATCTCGTACTGCTCCAGTGAAGATGTTACTAATCCGATCCTGTGTGTGGCGATCCGGGCAGCTTGACTCCTTGAGAAACCATCGTAACGCCGAACTTTTGAGCGTATGCCGGAAGTGGTCGGCCATTTGCCGGAGGGTTGCTCCTTTTGCTCTCATGCCGAGAACGTAGGTGTCGACGTGCGCTTGAGGACATTCGGTTCCGTCGAATCGGTCCATCTCCGGCATTCTCGAACTTGGCAGGAGAGGCGTGACCATTCCCTGATCCGTGGATTCGAGCGTTTCTCGCTGGAGCCGCTCATAGTGGCTTTCGTGTCTTTCTATCCGCTCGACCATCCAGTGCTAAGGTTGGGTCCAAGTGGATCGTGAGGCTCGGGCGCCGGGTGCTACCACGTGAGCGGTGAGTGATTGGAGGTGGAAGGCTTGATATATGTGGATATATGGGAGCTCTTTTTCTCTCGAATCGTATCGGGGTTTGTCCCGGTGTTTAGGGATTCGTGTATAGGCAACTGGGACGAACCCGGAGGGTATTGAGGGATATTGGCATCTCGAGATGGTCCAAATGCGGCGCCGGTGGTATTGAGTGATAGGAGTAGCACCGGGCCGGCCTAATATGACACAGGTTGCCCCGAGAAGTAGCAATGTGGAGCCTAGGTCGGCCAAGCTTTCCTTGGTTGGAAGGCATCCCGTAAGTTGGCGGGGAGGAACCCGGTTGAAGGCTTGGTGACTCGGTTTCGGGAATCGTCATCCTCGACTGTGACAAAAGTACCGTCTCGACTGGGGGATAGCCGCTATACCACGCTCATTCGTAAGCCGTACCACGAAATTCTCGCCGATCTTCTTCCGCCTCTTGTGAACCTCACAAGCCCGATGGCTTCTTCCAATGTCATATCCGTTGCACGGTGGCGGGGTCCTTCCCCGTCACGATTTTTCTAAGTGAACTAGACATGTCGGAAATTCCGGGCCGAGGGAACCGAGGAACCGAAGAACCGCTCGACGCCGCCGTAACGGTGATCCCGGCAAGGCGCCGACCCGGAAATCAACCACTTTCTCGCTCTCATCAGTGGAACGAAAGAAAGGGCTTAGGCTTCGAAAAGTGGTATTTGGCTCAAGGTTTCGGGCTTGTGCAATGTGCAGTTACCGATTAATGTTTACTTAAAGCGCATTTTCTCAGAGTCCTAATCGGTTGGAAAAGAGCGGGTCTTCTTTTTCGCAACTAATCCTAGAGCTCTAATCAATGGATCTCGTCACTACGCTTATAAGCCCCTCGTTTCCATTGTAGATCATCTTTCTCAGGACGGACTATCCCGAGCGAGGTCTGATAAGGCAAGCGAGTTCCACCGACAAAGGAAAAAAATGAACTTAAGGCTAGCTGATCACGCAAACTTTCAACGTATGTGACGCACTGGGCCACACAGCCATCGAAGTCAACGTCCTTAAGTTAAGGCGGGATCGTGCCAAAATTTGGGCATGACCTTCCCGACTCGTCCAGTGCGAGAGACCTTAGCTTTTGGCGTTGGCCAAGTTGTGGCCGGCACAAGACATACGACGAGGTTTGGGTGACACGGCGTCACATTGAACCTTCGGGTATATTTTTCGCAGAGCTCCGCGTCAAAGTCAAGGCCGAAGAGCGCGAGACTTTGGGTCGTGAACGACCTGTCTCAAACTCGAGCTTGACTTGAGCGGCCCGGCGTAAAAACATACACTTAGGCTTTATGACACGCGCTAAGCCAAACCAACCTAGGTCTTGGACAAAGTGTGACACAAAGAGTGCATGGCTTACACGGACTAGGATGGGATGTTTAGGACGACCCCGTGCGCCCCCGAAAGGTGTCTGGCAGACCAATCGGGGTGCAACTGATAAGGCCATCCCGGGTTAGGGGTTGTAGTGTGCAGTGCACCGAGGCAGCAAGTGCAAGTGATAGCATGAAAATCAAACATGAATGGGGATGCACAAACGTGGTAAGATTTTGAAAAGTTGACAATGTAATGTCTTTCGAAACAAAAACCGTTCGAGGTTTAAAGGAACACACATACACGAAAACGAGGAAGGGTAAACGAAAGTTTGACCTACGTATGGCTTTTTTGAAAACAATCTGCAGCTTTTGAAAAACGTATCTTTTCCCCAATGAGTCGCCAACTGAAATTACCCGGATTCGCACGAGCGAAGGCGGTTGTCTTTCGCGGGGGGTTGGTGTCTGAGACCTCGCTTCATGGGAAGGAAAAAAATGAGGAGTCGCCACGCGGTTTTTGTATTTTGAGCCCAAACGTTGAGAAACGACTTTAGAAAATGGTGTCGTTTTTATTGGTAGCAAAAATTTAGGAAAAGGCTTTGAAAAACAGGGGATCATTTTTATTGGTAGCAAAAACGTGTAAAAAACTTTTTTAGTACCAGAGATTGTTAGGTTCGGAGGTCACGTTACGTTTCGGGTAGAGTATTACGAGATCGCCCGAAACGCCTCGCATGACGAGTCTTTCTACCTTTCTCGAAAACGTGTGTGTGTGTGTTTGTGTTTTTTGAAATGGGGCTTGAATGACAAGCTTAATCTTGGTTTGAATGTCAAACGTTGATTAGGTGACTTTGTTTGAAAAGACGAGCGTTTGAATGACAAACGTCGGTTTTGAGTTGAAATGAGCGTTTGCGTGGCAAACGTCGATTTTGAGTTTTGAAATGAGCGTTTGCGTCGTCGATTTTGAGTTTGAAAAGAGCGTTTGCGTGGCAAACGTCGATTTTGAGTTTGAAATGAGCGTTTGCGTGGCAAACGTCGATTTTGAGTTTGAAATGAGCGTTTGCGTGGCAAACGTCGATTTTGAGTTTAAAAAGGAGTTCGAAGGTCGAACTCCGGTTGTTTGAACTGGGCGTGTCATTGTTAACGATTTTTACGGGAAAAATGCGTATTAAATGATTTGAAGTGTCAAATGGCGGCTTTTAGTTTGAAGATGAGCATTTGGAGGCCAAACGTCATGTCGCGCGTTTTGAAAGAGAGTTCGAAGGACGAACTCCGGTTTTGAACCGGACATTACATTGTTAACGATTTTTACGGGAAAAATGCGTATTAAGTGATGTACGATCAACGAATCGGGTTGCGAATCGGACTTAGAAAAGTAAATACTATCACGATCCAAACGGGTCGGACTTTATAAATGACAGTATTTAAAGTGCGGTATCAACGGAATCAAACGATCCGGAATTGTAAATGACGATCGACGTGTCAAACGACTCGGAATTGTAAATGACGATCAACGAGGCCAATCGGCTCGGATTTGTAAATGACAGAAATTAAATGACGATCAACGGATCGATCGATCCGGAATGGTAAATGATGTAAAAGTAACTTAACTGGGAAACGTAACGCCGTTTTAACTCCATGGACATTACTTCTCTTACGGAAAGAGAAGAGGATCGAGGGCTAAAACGTATCGGACCCATTAGACGGAGGCGTCTACATTTTGATAACGTTGTTCGAAATGGTTGTAGCGACCGGCGCGTAAAACCGAGACAGTAACGAGAGATTTAGAGAGAGTGGAGTTATACCTATGGCTGTGGTCGACTCCTTTGGCTCTAAGGTGTGTACGGACACGAAAATTGGTTCGAAAGGGTGTTTCGAAGTGAGGAGGGGCGTATTTGATCAAAATACGGAAGTTTCACGCGAATCGAGACAAAACGGAGCTCGGAAGGGTGAAAACCGGTTGGGCCGTGGAGGAGGTGAATTTTGGGTAAAAAGTTCTCTTTGGCTTTGATGACCACTTCTATTTATAGGTGAAAATTGCGTAGGAGTCCTGACGGACTTGACTGCTTTTCAGTGGTTTTGGGGTATTTTGGAATTTGAGGGGCTTCACGGGCAATTTCAGAAATTTGCATAGGAGTCCCACTGACTTCGATCGAATCTCAGGGGTATTTTGGTCTTTTCCCTTTGATTTGTGATTGAAAGGTGACGAGAGGGCTGTGGCATGCTGGACACGTGTCCAGTGACTCACCCTTTGCATGGGAGTTCGTTCCCCGATCCCGATTTTGTCCGTTTTTTAAAATAACAGTCCGGAAAATGTCTGAAATGCCCCCGGAAAGTGCCGGAAAGTGCGTTTTTCAGGGAAAGCCATACTTTTACGTGAGATGACACGTGTTAAGTACGCTTTGACGTCGGGATGCAAGGGGCGCCCCGGACGTCTCAGCTGGGCACGGCACCGGGAGTTTAACGAGTTCCGGTTAACCTGGAGCGGGCCAGTTAACGAATTTCGGTTAACTTTCTGACGGATTTGACGATCCGGATTTGGGTACTTACACTTAGACAACCCTTCATTGGAGAGCATGCACCTTGCCCTAGCCAACAATGTCTGATTCATGCGATCTGCTACACCATTTTGCTGTGGTATACCTCTGATAGTAAGATGTCTAGAAATCCCCACTTGCTTACAAAACTCATCGAACTCAGCACTACAGTACTCCAAACCATTATTTGTCCGGAGTCACTTGATCTTCTTCCCTGTCTGATTGTGCACTAATGTCTTCCACTGTCTGAAATTGGTGAGAGCCTCACTCTTGTGCTTCATAATAATTACCAAGTCTTCCTCGAGTAGTCATCAATCATGGACAAGAAATACATGTGACCCCTATATGATTCCTGACGTGAGGGTCCCCAACAATCCGAGTGAATGTATTCCAGACTACCATTCGTTATATGAATCCCCTTAGAAAACTTGCTTCGCTTCATATTTCCAAGTACACAATGCTCGCAAAACTTCATATCCTTGACCTTAAGGCCACACAGAAGACCATGATTAGCCAATATCTGCATCCCTCTAATGCTCATGTGCCCAAGCCTAATATGCCATAACTTTGTCATATCCTACTTGACCACTTCAGATGATGCAACCAATACTGACCCAAAAAGTGTCCTACCTTGGAGGAAATACAAGGAGCCCCGCTTAAGGCCTCTCAGAACCACTTCAGAACCTTTGTAGACATAAACTGCTCCACCTTTACCTTTGAAACTGTACCCTTTGATGTCGAGCTGACTAAGAGATACCAGGTTATTCATCATCTATGGAACATGTCTCACATCATTCAAAATACAGAACTTACCATCATGAGGATTCATGTTAGCCGACCCCAAATTATTTTGGGACTAAGGCTTTGTTGTTGTTGTTCTTGTTGTTGTATTCCAATATGGGAAAAGCTCGTGCCCGCAATTTGTATACATTGTGATAGCCAATCTGCGAGTGGTAGGGCAAAAAATCATATGTATAATGGTAAGTATAGATATATACATCGAAGACATAATACCATTAAACAACTACTTGCAACTGGCACCATATCTATTGACTATGTAAGGTCAAAAGATAATTTGGCGGATTCGCTAACCAAAGGGTTAAGTAAAGAGATAGTTGCAAAGTTGACATTGGGAATGGGATTAAAGCCTCTTGATAAGTTAACCACAGCGGAAAACCCAACCTAGCTGACTGGAGATCCCAAAATCTAGGTTCAAAGGGACAACCTAAGTATTAAAAGACTTGTAGCGTCACTATGGGGTCAAACCCATACTCATTCCTTAAAGTGACTTCCTGAGATGAATGAGGTTAAGCCTATGACTTTTAATGATTCTTATGCAAAGTAAAACGGGTTACTTAAAAGAATCACATATGTGAGAAAGAAGTAGAGGCCGCTTCGAGGAGAATTGTGTGAGGCTCAATTCTTAGACCTTTTCACAGAACCAGGCATTGTGATTCAGGGCCATTAATGGACACAACTATGAGAGCTGAATTGTGTTAGGGAGATACATGTGTAAAGTATATGATCAGCTACACAAAAAGCTAGCAGTTCAAGGACGTCGCGTCTACTGATTAGCAAATAGAGTAAATATACTTTTACTAGGGAAGGTTCAAAGGGCAAACCCCTACCTATCCTATGCAGGTTTTCGACTGCCGGACTTTATTATCTATCCTCATGAATTTCCTTCATGTGGGGGATTGTTGGAAAATAGTGTATTTTGAAGGAAATTAATGGATTATTTCCTAAAGGGTAATTTTGTCAAATTACTTAATTGTTTATGTGTTTGTGTTCTACTCCATGAGAATAAGAAATCAAATATTTATTTATCCAAAATGATTGTTGGATTAATAATATATGAATGCTTAAAGTAAGTGGGTTGGAAAGAAAGTTATCCCACATTGCTATGGAAATGAAGTTATCTCACTTTGGTTGAGATATAAATGCTCAAAGTAAAAGGAAAGTGGGGTTATCCCACATTGGAAAGGAATTGAACTTGGTTCTAGTATAAAGACGTGAACATTAGAGTAGTGTTCAATATTATGCAGCATAGAGACTCTCTCTCGTGCACAGGTGCGCAGGGGGGTGCAAATCAAGTTCCAATTTGGCTTGCGAGGTGCGTACTCGTGGATATGCACGTCCTGCGGACACGAATGTAGTACCGAAATTTCCTACGTAGGCAAGCCCACCTTTTGCTAGACCAAGGCAAAAGTTTCTAGACAAGCTTGCTCGGCCGAGCAGTTCCTGAGTATTGATGACTGTTTGATTTCCAAAGTGTAACAGCCGTGCCATAAATGAGGAAAACTGAAAAATCAAAATATTCATGTTTAATATTTTGGATTAATGACCGAAATTATTTGTAATAATTCTCGGATTAATGATTCATTTTTAATTTTTGATTCTTGGTTAAACGCTTTATAAGGGAATATTGACAAAGTTTGTCAATAAGAGTTAGAAAAACACTACAAGAACAACACAACAGAGGAAACAAACACTTGCTTCTATAATCCTCCTCCATATTCCTCTTGGTGCATATTGTTATTCCATATTTGGCCTCCTAGCATCCATAGTAATATCAAAAGGTGATTTATTCCAAGCATTCTTCAGCTCGCCGGGATACTTAGGTGCAAAGTGCTCCCGGTCCGCACGTTCTATCCTGGGAGACAAGCTTCCCAACAAAGCTCAAGCATACTCGGTGAGGGAACGAATATGTCTTAAGGAGACAGTGAATTTCATTGGGCTCGTGCAACAACAACAACTATCCTTTTGTTTGTATTTTCAGTTTATTAATATATGTATTTAACATTTTTCTGTAATCTTTTTCCTCTGCAAGTTTTGTAACATAAATAACCATGATAGAATACATATGAAATAGTACAAATTATGAACTGGCAAAGCTTTACAGTTCTGTTAAAATTATAATGTTCATAGAAAATGCTGCCTTAATATGATATGTTTTGAATTTAGAATTCATATAGAAAGAAATATTCAGATTGTAATTGTAACTAAGCATTTTTGGAACTTGATTCTTTGTTAGTAAAGAGATTAGTGTTGCAAGTATGATTTTTAATTTTTTCTTGTGGTTCATAGCTGTGAGAATGTGAGAAGATAGTGATATTTTACATTCCCTTATCATTAAAATCTGTCTGCTTTTTCCATTCTATCGTTTTAATAAAAGATACTGGATTTTGTTTGTCTTGTTGAAAATATGTGGTAAATTGTTGTACACTCAGGTTTTTTGTGTTCACTTAATTGTTCCTTGTGTCTCCTATAACAATGAAGATTTGACTTTATTCCGGAGTATTAGGAATATAATATTATTATATTATATTCAAGTATATATTGTAATATATAGATTATGAAACATAATCCTTGTATTATATTCAATCTTAGAAACCTTCTACTTCTAGAAGATTACCTCCTCATTGTAATCCTATAAATATGTATCTCTAGCATCATAATCAATTGGGTCATTCAATTCAATTCCTCTCTTCCCTGTTTTGATTGACTTCGTCTAACTCTCATTATTCTAATATGGTATCAGAGCATTAAGATCCATAGAAGGACTTCTCCGCCAAAATCCTAGCGGCAAAACCCTAAAGTCGCCCCACCCTCACCACATTGCTTCCGCTTTCCACCACAACCCACGGCAAAAACACCCTACTGCCAAACCCACCATTGAAATCACCTCCCTTCACCACCAAAGCTTCCGCCAACCATCATCAAAACCGCCCCACCCAAAGACAACCCTTATACACCAAAACCCCAAGGCCGAATCCACCGTCCCTTCAACCACCAATCTCGGCAAAACCCCACCAAGCCGAAAACACTCTAAACACCCCCCTCTCGGCTTAAAAACCCATTTGACCGAAACCCCAAATTTCTTTTGGTATTCAACCCCCTCGGCTCAAAAACTCTTTGACCGAAACCCCAATTTTTTTTGGTATTCAACCCCCTCGGCTCAAAAACTCTTTTGACCGAAACCTCAAATTTTTTTGGTATTCAACCCCCTCGGCTCAAAAACCCTTTTGATCGAAACCCCAAATTTTTTTTGGTATTCAACGCCCTCGGCTCAAAAACCCTTTTAATCGAAACCCCAAATTTTTTTGGTATTCAACCCCCTCGGCTTAAAAACTCTTTTGACCGAAACCCCTAAACCTTTTTATAATTCAACCCCCTCGGTTCAAAAACCCTTTTGACCGAAACCCCAAAATTTATTTTGGTAATACAATCCCCTCGGCTCAAAAACCCTTTGACCAACACGTGAGGGGTGAAACCCCTACTTGTACAAGGTGACTCCACGTGCTCGTCTCACACGTGAGGGGTAAAACCCCTACTTGTACAAGGTGACTCCACGTGCATAACCCCTACTTCAAAAATCTCTCGGCCTAGCCGAAACCAATTCCCACTACTTTAAAATCCACCTCGGAAAACATGAAACCCCTCTCCACAACCCCACCATCTCCGACGTAGTCATGCACCAACCTATCACCATCTCGTATGCGAGGAACCACGTCTCTTCAGAAACGACACACATGTCCGGGAATACATCTTCAACTCATCATCAAACCCGATTCATCTCATCACTCTCCAAGATTGGACTTATCCAAAGACCATCCATCTTGCGGGGGCATATTAGGAATATAATATCATTATATTATATTCAAGTATATATTGTAATATATAGATTAGAAAACATAATCCTTGTATTAGATTATGAAATACAATCTTAAAATCTGTCTGCTTTTACCATTCTATCGTTTTAATAAAAGATAATGGATTTTGTTTGTCTTGTTGAAAATGTTGAAAATATGTGGTAAATTGTTGTACACTCAGGTCTTTTGTGTTCACGTATTTGTTCCATGTGTCTGCTATAACAATGAAGATTTTGACTCTGTTTCGGAGCATATTAGAAAGAATGAAAAATATTGGCCACATTTCAAGTTTAGTCATTTTGATATTATTATTATAAAAGTTGTTTTTTATTGATGATTGCGTATAGTACTTATTTTTAGGATTGTATTGGTGCAATTGATGTGACACATGTCAAGGCAATTATCCGACTAAATGAACAAATTCCTTATATTGGAAGGAAAGGATATCCTAATCATATGTTAGGGCTATTGTGACTTTGACATCTGTTTTACATTTGTATGGCCTGGATGGGAAGGTAGTGCGCATGATAAACGCATTTTTTTATCACGTACTAAGAAATTCAGAATTAAATTTTCCACATCCTAAAGGAGGTTAGTATCATTACACATACAATAATTTTAATATTATATAATTTTTTATTATATCAATAAATAATTTCAATATTTTTGCAGAGAAATATTATTTGGTTGATGCAGATTATCCAAATATTAAAGGTTATCTAGCACCATACAAAGGAGAAAGGTACCACTTGCATGATTTTCGTCGTGCGGAACAACCTAGGAACACACAAGAAAAATTCAACTAAGCTCACTCTTCATTAAGAAGCATAATCAAGCGAAGCTTTGGAGTGTGGAAAGCTCGGTGGAGAATTTTAGATGACATGCACTCATTTAATTTTTACTTGCAAGTTGCAATAGTATGTGTATCAACGGCTCTTCATTATGAGGGACGCCCCGAACTTGTACCCACACGAGACTCTGATGTCAAACACATAACTTATTCTCGAGTAGTTGCAGATGAACGAGAAATGGATGAATTTCAATAACGATTGGCATTACAAATTGCAACATCTGGTAGTAGTTAACATTGAAAATGCAAATTTTATTTTGTTTTATATTTTCAAATTAATATGTTATCTTTTTTTAATTTAGGAGGATTCTTATGAGTTTAAATGTGTAAGGGTATTTTAGTCATTATTAATTTTATAATCACTTATATAGTGTGGTAGCCAAACATATTTGAAAATCACTTTTGATGAAAAATCACTTTTCAAAATTGTAAGCCAAACACACACAGTATTGAGTTTTGAACAATCACTTTTACTGAAATCAATTATTAAGAATCATTTTCAAATAATAGAAGCAATATCAAACCCACCCTTATTTATAAAACGAAATTTGTCAAAGCATGTCCACTTTGTGGTTCCGTTGCACGTCTGTGTTCGCATTTTTCAGCCAATTTTGCCCTCCTTTCCGTCGTTTCTGCTATTAGAATAATAAGGGTTAGACGAAGTCAATCAAAACAGGAAAGAGATCAATTGAATTGAATGATTCAATTGATTATGATGCTAGAGATACATATTTATAGGGTTACAATGTGGAGGTAATCTCCTAGAAGGAGAAGGTTTCTAATTCCTAGAACGAGAAGGTTTCTAATCTAATACAAAGATTGTGTTTTCTAATCTAATATAAGGATTTTGTTTCCTAATCTAATACTATATAACAATATATACTTTGAATATAATATAATGATATTATATTATATTCCTAATATGCCCCCGCAAGATGGACGGTCTTTGGATAAGTCCAATCTTGGAGAGTGATGAGATGAACCGGGTTTGATGACGCAGTTGAAGATGAATGTGTTCCCGGACATGTATGTTGTTTTTTATGTGATGTGGTTCCTCGCATTCGAGTTGTTGGTGCATGACTACGTCTGAGAGGTAGGGTTGTGGAGAGGGGTTTTGGGTTTACCGAGGGGGTTTTGAAGTAGGGGGAATTGGTTTCGGCTAGGCCAGGGGTTTCAAGTGGAGTTAGGCGCACGTGGAGTCACCTTGTACAAGTAGAGGCTTTACCCCTCACGTGTGAGATGAGCACGTGGAGTCACCTTGTACAAGTAGGGGTTTCACCCCTCACGCGTGAGACGAGCACGTGGAGTCACCTTGTACAAGTAGGGGTTTCACCCTTCACGTGTCGGTCAAAGGGTTTTTGAAAAAAAAAATGGGGTTTCGATCAAAAGGGTTTTTGAGTCGATTGGGTTATGGTGATTTAAGAGGGGGGTGGTTTCGGCCTTGGGGTTTTGGTGTATAAGGGTTGTCTTTGGGTGGGGCGGTTTTGATGATGGTTGGAGGAAGCTTTGGTGGTGAGGTTTGGCGGAGAAGTTCTTCTATGGATCTTAATGCTCTGATACCATATTAGAATAAAGAGAGTTAGACGAAGTCAATCAAAACAGGGAAGAGAGGAATTGAATTGAATGACTCAATTGATTATGATGCTAGAGATACATATTTATAGGGTTACAATGAGGAGGTAATCTCCTAGAAGGAGAAGGTTTCTAATTCCTAAAACGAGAAGGTTTCTAATCTAATACAAAGATTGTGTTTCCTAATCTAATACAAGGATTTTGTTTCCTAATCTAATACTATATAACAATGAGTCGGTCTGCTGAGAAACGCGTTTCTCCGTCGCGTGTGGAGAAACGGGGCTATGTTTGTCGCGCGATATACTTAGCCAGTTTCTGGATATTCTTTTCAAAGCTTCTGGATATCCAGAAGCTTGAATATGGATATCCAGAAGCTTTGGAAAGGATATCCAGAAACCAAATATTTTTTCTGGATATCCTTTTCAAAGCTTTTGAATATTCAGAAGTTTGAATATGGATATCCAGAAGCTTTGGAAAGGATATCCAGAAAAAATATTTGGTTTCTGGATATCCTTTCCAAAGCTTCTGGATATCCATATTCAAGCTTCTGGATATCCATATTCAAGCTTCAGGATATCCAGAAGCTTTGGAAAGGATATCCAGTTGTTGTGGCTAAGTATGTCGCGCGACAAACTAAGCCCCGTTTCTCCATACGCGACGGAGAAACGCGTTTCTCCCCAAATTTTGTGTATAACAATATATACTTTGAATATAATATAATGATATTATATTATATTTCTAATGATATTATATTATATTCCTATTATCTGCTACTACGTGTGCTACATCGTCCCGTGTGGTGTAATCTGGAATAATTATCAAGCTTTGATCTAATAACAACGAGTGATTTTCCAATTTTATTTTTCCGTGAAATTTTGCTAATCTTGATTTCTTTCCTAGTGACTTTTTTTATGAAGTTTAGTTGGAGTCATTTCCCTTTTTTTAAAAAAAAAAAACTGAGTTGTATAGTGAATCCTAGCCATCAATACTTGAAGTGAGAACTTGTATTATTTGCGTCTTCATCGAAAAGGAAAACTGAAAAATCTCCAAATTGGTTGGAAAAAACAACAAAAATCATGAAAATGCCGACGATATATGTTGACTTAATATACATCAGAGACCAAAAATATGCCTAAGCAGATTCAGCCTTCACTTTCTCAATCAGATCAGCAGCATCTTGAACAGTCGCAATGTTTTGAGCCCCATCCTCTCCTATAGACACCTCAAATTTCTCTTCCAGAGCCATCATGATCTCAACCTGTTTGAACAAATTCATTAAACAAAGGTCAAATATGTTCTAAATATCAAATCTCTTACAGTGTCTAGGGAGTCGGCACCCAAGTCAGCAAACTTGGTGTCAGGGGCAACAGTGCTCTCGTCAATGGACAGTTGCTTGGCGATTGTGCTCTGGACAATCTTCAGAGTTTCTGGCTGTGAAATAGTTTGTGTCTGTGTCAGTATGTAAAGGTTCTTAGGATTATAAGGATACGAGGAAATAATGTAGACCGAGGTTCTTACAGAGCATGATATTGTTGATGTCTTAGCGCAGTAAGAGATGGGAAGAGATGATCTTGAAGCCTTTGAGACTTGAACCTTAGCCACAAGCCTTGAACCACCCTGCATAAAATAAGTATAAATTTTTAATAGCACATATTTAGGGACGGAGTATCAGAAACCTATAAATCCTAAATTTTCAAATCTGTACACTCCCTCCGTCTCAATGTTCTTGCTCTTATTTCCTTTTTGGGCGTCCCAATGTTCTTGCTACTAACCCATATATCAATAAGACCCACTTACCATACTCACAACAAAAATCTCCCTACCCCACTTTATGTCTTCGGTTTACTTTTCATACCTACAACACTTATTTTTTTCTTATTCCTCATGCATTTAGTTTTAGTATCAAGAACATTGGGGCAGAAGGAGTAGTTTTTTATCTTTTTTTCAAATCCGTAAACGAGTAAAAGTTTGAGGCAGGTTTTTACCATGGTAGAGATGGTGTTGAGTTTGGTCATGGTGCAGTTGACTCGAGGAGCGGCGGGGGCAAGGAGCGTGGTGGAAGGAAGTAGTGAAGTTGAAAGAAGGGAAGCCATTAGAGAGAATCTAGTAAAAGCTTCTGGTAATAAATAACTGTAAGTAGTGAAGATATAAGATCAAATTTAAAGGTCTGAAATTTTGAGAAAGTCTGAAAATGGGCGAATTTAACAAGGCTTTCTCATTTGTTTTGGGCGGTCCATACCATGGCTTTGTGTCTCTTGTGCTTGTTAGTTGTAAATTTGTAACTTTCAAGGCTTGAGCTTCAATCACACTGTTCTAAAAAACTATTAGAATCGCTAGATAATAATTTGACAATTTTAACTGACGAGCTGACAATTTAAATAGTATAATCGACCGTTTTAAAGTCCTAAAACCTTTTTTTTTCCAAGAAAACATGATTTTCTTGAAACTTGAGCTTATATATATATATATATATATATATATATTCTTTTATAAAAAAAGGACTTGCTCTTTTTTGTCATTATTATTATTCTTGTTCAGTGTAATTTTAAATATATACAAATAAATAAAGGATGAGACCCTCATTTGGGGAGGGAGTAAAACTATTGTTGGGTACAAAATTTACATGAAGTTTATGCTAAATAATCCTAAGTAAACTCTATTCAGTCCTTTACATTCCAAATCAATTAACAACTAAACATGTTCTCTGCCAAAAGAAAAATCAGGCTCATCAGGCTTGAACAAATTAGGCATCTTTATACTAGAAGAAGCATGATCAACCACCTGAACCTTTGCATTAGCCATCCCTCTTCTTGTATTCGCAGCAAATCTCGATGCCAAAATCGTGGTTCCGAGTTGCTGAAAACCGCCGCCAGCATTTCCCTCTGACGATGATGATGACGCCAACAATCTCTCATGAACGGACCGGTCATTATATGCGTCAAAATCGTCAGTAAGATAGTTCAAATTCTCTTGTTCAGCCAACTCTTTAGCTAGTTTCCTTCTTTTATACCTTCTCCAAGCAACTTGCAAGAAACAAGCTCCCCAAGTTCTCCATTGATGCGAATAGTACCTAAACGCGTGCTGAAGCCTCTTGCTATGAAGATGCTTGAATTGGTGTGCGACGAATTTTAGGTCTTCTGCGCGTAGCGCAAAAGCTTCGACTTCTGTCAGAGTTCTGACAGTTCGAGTCGAAGAGGGGAGGTTTACCGCGTTGGGTAGTAGGGCCCACGTCAGTAATTCCTCCCCGCAAAAGTCACCGGGACGGAGGGTGATGGAATTGAAGAACCCTGATCTTCCTCCGTTGGTTGTTGTGCTCTCGAGCTGTCCTCGTATGATAAATAGCATCTCGTTGACCGGATCGTCCTCTCTGACGATGTAGGATCCTTGTGTACTCAAGCACGATACGAGTCTTTCACATATTGCGTCCAGAAGATTGTC
The DNA here is from genome assembly GCA_022495995.1 of Adenophora triphylla var. japonica. Lineage (NCBI taxonomy): Eukaryota > Viridiplantae > Streptophyta > Magnoliopsida > Asterales > Campanulaceae > Adenophora > Adenophora triphylla. The sequence continues at coordinate 36,863 of JAFEMH010007987.1, read as the reverse complement.
GTCCATTTGTGAGAAAAAGGGGACCTGTATAGATCAAAATCAATATATCAAACTCGATCTGAGAGAGAGAGAGAGAGAGAGAGAGAGAGAGAGAGAGAGAGAGAGAGCATACACGGCGAACAAGATTAAGGCAGAGATGGCGTTGGATTTCACGACGGAGATCCAACGGCAATGACTGCAATATAGATTCCTCGTCAACTCCTCTTGTAGCAAACCATTTATAATGCACAAATCGACGAACACGTTCCTGTAATTCAATAGGTAATTGTCTGTGCCTCATCCATTCTTCTGTATCTCTTCTCTTGATCCTCCATTCTTCAAGTCTGACAGACATCGATTGCAGATATGTCTGACAACAACAACAACAAAACAACATCTTGTCAGAGAAATCGAAGCAAAAACAACAAAAAAAACAAAACGAAGAGATAAACTTGATTACAGAAACTTATTACCTGCATATTACCAATCAAATGTGCAAATAAAATCAACCCCCAAATGCATATGCCAATGCAGAACAACGTCTCGCCTTTGTAAGTACTCGTTTCCAGATTCTGCCCATATGAACTGCAAAAAATGTTATGTAAGATTACTCAATATAAACACTGATTTGGGGGGTCAGTGCAGTTCAAATACACAAAAGTCTCAAATCCTTGTTATAAAATGTACAATAAAAATTAGACTTCTGTGCAGTCCGCTCTGCACAGGCCCCATAACTATATACTATGTCGTCCGACTGCACAGAGCCCAGACCTATACACACTTCAAAACAAAGTTTACCTTAAATTTCTCAAACCCCACCAGAGGCAATAGAGCCACTTGACGAAAAACCGAGACTGCGCAACTTCACTAGTAAACGCAGCTGCAAACATCCCAAACTTAAACGTCGAAAGTTCATTTGCAGCATCACAAAGATTAAGAACATTCGTCGAATTCAACCATTTCTGTCTATCTGGCTTCGGTAAACTATTACAATCCAAGAAATCGAATTTGCATTTTGGAACTCTGCCCATTTCGCTTCTACAGCCCTGTTTCCAGCAACTGTGTTGTCTTCCTATCGACATTAAATACCAAGTCGCCCCTAATACGTGGCTGGCTAGAATGTAGAGAAGGAGATTGTACACCGCCCCTGCCCACGCAGTCTTGGCTACCACGCCGGTCGTTTTGGTAATTTTGTTGTTTAACGGAAAGATAACGAATAGTCTTGGAATGTATTGAATTAAAACGATGAGAGCTAGCGTATTGTTAGCGTGATCCGCTCTGTAATCTTTCGTTGCTGGAATTATTATACCATTGACTATCTGCAAAAAAAGGAAACAATTATGTCAGTCGTTAGAAGCCTAATTTCCAAATTTCAGACTAACTTCTGGAGGCCATAGCTTCATTATTAGAAGGACCCTAATTTCCAAAATTTACTCTTTAACTTTTGGAGGCATATCATCTTCATTAGAACCCTAACTTCCGCCCCTAACTTCTGGAGGCCATATCATCTTCATTAGAACCCTGATGTATCAGATATGTTTACGAAGCTCTTGGCATGTTCTATTTAGTGAAATAGGCTACATGTTATGAAAACGAATCTGTTGAGTTATATAATATTTGAATCACATTATTTGAAAATTCAATCTAATTATGTGAGTATTAGAAGAAAAAAAAAACTAATTTTATTCCATTTTAAGGACAAGATTTGTGACAAATATTATGATGAATGACTCACCTGAGGTAATGGAAGCATGGCGGCAAAGTCAAGAACGAAATCCGATCTCAAATACCGCCTAGCAATCTGCCTCGGATCCATAACAAGCTCGCCCCTTCCAAACACTTTAGAGCTAGGTGCCACAAAGGCGGTCCGAAATTTGACAATAATATGCAACACATAAAAAATATCTGCCAAAGACCGCCATATATTGATGGCGACGGAGGTCTTATCATCTCTGCTCATGCAGGCGGGCCCACCGACATACGGGAGATAAAAGTAAAGAGGGTCTATGAAGAGGGAGATGAGACAGAATACGAGGAAGATTCTGTTCCAACGGGTGACAATGTCAGAATTCGGGTCGAGAATTTGGTAGCGCCATAGGAAAGTGTTGTTTAGGTCCTCGGAGATAACGGGTTTGGACGATGATGATGGTCGGCCGAGGTGCTGCCGGAGACGGGATGCCGGTGAGCTGAATACCCTATTCATCTTCTTCCATTCCAGGGAAATGGATTTTGGGGATTTTCCGACGTAAGGGAAATTGGGGTGCGGATTATGCGGAATGCTAAGGGAGGGATTTTTTTTTTTTGGGTGGGAGGAGTTCGTTATTGGCGGTTGAGGTTTTAGCGGGAAGGGGAGATAGCAGTTGCGTTTTGGTGCTTGAAAAGAGCGGGAATCATGTAAACTACTTTCAGTTGGATAGTGCCACGTGTAATTTGTGTTGGAAATGGGTAACGAAAGTTAAGTTTTGACTTGTCGTTGTTAACCTAACTTTCTAACGGAAGTTCGTTAACTTTCAACGGAGTTCGTTATTCGTTAACGAAGTAAGTTACAAAATGTATTCTACATTTGTTGTAGATAAGGAAATTCATTTATTGTCTCAAAAATCATTTCCGGGTGAATGATAAATTAATGACAAATGATTTGTAACTTAACAAGAGTTAAATAATGGGTCAAAGTTTGATTTGGGTTGGTCCCAAAATTGGTTTGGACTTGTTGTGGCTAAAGGGCTGATGAGCAGGCTGAAGAAGCTTCTGCACTGCCGTGCAGTGTCTAGGACACGGCCATGCACCGTGCCTTACCTTGTCTCTCGACCGTGCAGAGCCTTGGACTCGACCGTGCATATTGCCTTTGCACGGCCGTGCAGTGCCTTGGACACGGCCGTGCAAGTGCTGTTCTACCCGAAAAGTTGTATTCCTTAAGAAGCCTTTTTATAAAAATCCCAACAATCGTAAGAAGTATTTGACGTTTCTTAAGCCGTTCCTACAATGACTACTGAGAAAGATACCTCTGCATCCTCCGGGCTTACTCCTCCTCAAGGCGATGCAGCGCTCAAGAATGTTACACCCACTACTACACCGACTCACCCGGTACATGGTGAGAAACCCCCAAAGTTTACAGGGGTGAATTTCAAGAGATGGCAACAAAAGATGCTATTCTACTTGACCACTGTAAGTTTGCATCGGTTCTTAAAAGAAGATCCGATTGTTGCAAATGGTGATCCCGACCCTCAAAGGCTTTTGGCCAAAGAGGCTTGGGACCATGGTAATTTTTTGTGTAAAAACTACATTTTGAATGGACTCGATGATGCACTATATAATGTGTATAGTACCGTCGAGTTAGCCAAGGCATTATGGAATACCTTGGAAAGGAAGTACAAAATTGAAGATGTCGGGTCAAAGAAGTTTGTCGTCGGCAAATATCTTGACTTCAAAATGGTGGATTCTAAGTTGGTAACAACTCAAGTTGATGAGTTTCAACTTATATTGCATGGTCTTGATGCCGAAGGAATGATCATGAAGGATCCGTTCAAAGTGGCATCAGTCATAGTGAAGTTGCCGCCTTCATGGAAGGACTTCAAAAATTATCTCAAGCATAAGCGCAAGGAGATGACTTTGGAGGACTTGGTTGTTCGTCTTCAAATTGAAGAGAATAAAAGAGACAACGAAGCCAAAGCTTCCAAAGGCAAGATGGAGGCTAAAGTGAATCTTGCCGAGGCAAGCACTAGTGGCACAAAAAGGAAGCATTTCGGTAATGCTAAGAAAGGGAAGAACAAGGGCTCCTCAATTAAGAAGTTCAAAGGAGCATGCTATAATTGTGGCAAGTCGGGCCACATAGCAAAGGATTGTCGCCATCCAAAGAAGGAGGCGAACAATGTGGATGACATGGATCTTGATTTTGCTGCGGTGATCTTCGAGGCAAACGTGGCAAATTTGGATGACAATCCAAAGGAATGGTGGATAGATACCGGGGCTACCCGCCATATTTGTGCTGATAAGGAGAATTTTTCTTCTTATACTCCCATTTCCGGAAGGAAATTGTATATGGGAAGTTCAGCGACTTCCGATGTTCAAGGCATTGGAAATGTTGTATTGAAGATGACCTCGGGGAAAGAAGTGACCTTGCTTGATGTGTTGCATGTTCCGGACATCCGCAAGAATCTAGTTTTCGGTGCTTTGTTGAGTAAAGCCGGTTTTAGATTAGTTTTTGAATCCGACAAGTTTGTAATAACCAAGAATGGTTTATTCCTTGGAAAGGGTTACCTCGAGAAGGGACTTTTCAAGATGAATGTAATGAATGTTATCCTCCATGGTGCAAAGAATAAAAATGTTGTTTCTTATGTTTACTTGTTGGAAAGTCCTAGTTTATGGCATGATAGATTAGGTCATGTAAACTTCGACACTATTAAGAAGTTAGTTAAACAAGATTTAATCCAAATGACTAAATCTGATTCAACTAATAAGTGCGAAGTTTGCGTTGAGGCAAAAATGACGAAGTCGCCATTTAATGCAATAGAAAGAAACACAACTCCTCTCGAATTAATTCACACCAACATATGTGATTTTAAAACTTGTGCAAACTCGAGAAGGTAAAAAGTACTTCATTACATTCATAGACGATTGCACTAAGTATTGTTATGTTTATCTCTTAAGAAGTAAAGATGAAGCCTTAGGAGCTTTTGAGACTTATAAGAAAGAAGTTGAAAATCAACTTAACTTAAAGATTAAGAAAATTAGAAGTGATAGAGGAGGAGAATATGAAGCTCCGTTTGAAGGACTATGTTGGGAATCCGGCATAATTCATCAAACGACTACTCCATATACCCCTCAGTCTAACGGAGTTGCTGAACGCAAAAATCGTACTCTCAAAGAGATGATGAACGCATTTTTGATAAGTTCAGGCTTACCCGACAACTTGTGGGGGGAAGCTATACTCACTTCTAGTTACATTCTTAATAAAATACCCAAGAAATGTATTGATAAAACGCCCTATGAATTATGGCATAATCGTAGGCCGTGTTATAAATATCTTAAAGTATGGGGTTGTTTAGCTAAGGTTGAAATATCTAAGCCGAAACAAGTCAAGATTGATCTGAAAACCATTGACTGTATTTTTATTGGATATGCCAATAACAGTAGTGCCTATCGATTCATAGTGCACAAGTCAGAAATTCCTGATATCAATGCAGGAATGACAATAGAATCAAGGAATGCAGTATTCTTTGAAAATATCCTTCCAGCTAAGGATAGGAAAGAAGGTAGTTCTCATAAGAGAACTTATGAATCTACAAACGGTCCGTCTCAAGTAGAAGATGAAGGACCTAGACGTAGTAAAAGGGCAAGAGTGGGAAAGTCTTTTGGTCCTGATTTTATATCATTTATGTTGAAAAATGAACCAGCAATTGTAAAGGAAGCGTTATTTGGTCCGGATAGCTCATTCTGGAAAGAGGCTATTAACAGTTAAATAGAATTCATAATGCTTAATAATACTTGGGAATTGGTAGATCTCCCTCCAGGTTGCAAACCATTAGGTTGCAAATGGATTCTTAAAAGAAAGTATAAAGCCGGTGGATCTATTGTTAAGTATAAAGCCAGGCTAGTTGCCAAAGGGTTTAGACAGAAAGAGGGATATGATTTCTTCGATACATACTCCCCTGTCACAAGGATCACATCTATACGTGTTCTCATAGCTATTGCAGCAGTGCATAATCTTGAGATACACCAAATGGATGTGAAAACAGCCTTCCTAAATGGAGAGCTAGATGAAGAAATTTACATGGAACAACCCGAAGGGTTCGTAGTTTCTGGTAAAGAACAAAAGGTGTGTAAACTTGTAAAGTCGTTATATGGACTAAAACAGGCACCTAAACAGTGACATGAGAAGTTCGATCGAACTATGTTATCAAATGGATTCAAGATTAATGAATGTGACAAATGTGTCTACATTAAAGGAACATCTGAATCATTTGTTATTGTTTGTCTTTATGTAGACGACATGTTAATAATGGGAAGTAGTCATGAATTGATCATGACTACCAAAGGCATGTTAAAGAAGAACTTTAACATGAAAGATATGGGATTAGCCGATGTCATATTAGGAATAAAGATTTCTAGAACATCAGAAGGAATAGTCCTGTCACAGTCCCATTATCTGGAAAATGTACTTCGAAAATTCGATGTCATTAATAGCCCTCCTGCTAAGACTCCGATAGATTTGGCACTACACTCAGCTAAAAACAGAGGGGGACCAGTTTCTCAATTAAAGTATGCAAGGATAATTGGCAGTCTGATTTACTTAACGAATTGTACACGTCCAGACATTGCATATTCAGTGAGTAAACTAAGCAGGTTCACGAGTAATCCCGGTACAGATCATTGGAAAGCACTAATGAGGGTACTGAGATATTTAAAGTATACATTAAGTCATGGAATACTTTATAAGAAATATCCAGCAGTATTAGAAGGATACTGTGATGTCAACTGGATATCGGACACGAAAGACGCTAAATCCACGAGTGGATATGTATTCACAATAGGTGAAGGAGCAGTGTCGTGGAAATCCTCAAAACAAACGTGTATAGCCAGATTCACGATGGAATCTGAGTTTATAGCTTTAGATAAAGCTAGAGAAGAAGCAGAATGGCTTAAGAACTTCCTGGAGGATATTCCTTGTTGGAATAAACATGTGCCTGCTGTACTAATACATTGTGATAGTCAATCAGCAATAGGAAGGGCACAGAGCAGTATGTATAATGGTAAGTCTAGACATATCCGTCGTAGACATAATACCATTAGACAGTTGATCAAAATGGGGTTATCACAATTGACTATGTGAAGTCAAGTGATAACATAGTGGATCCGTTTACGAAAGGTATAAATAGAGATCAACTGTATAAACTGTTAAGGGGAATGGGCTTAAAACCCACAACAAAAGAACTCATAGTGGACACTCAACCTTGAGAATTGAAGATCCCATGCCCTTGGTTCAATGAGACAACCAAGCTATAAGTTCTAGTAGAATCACTTGGAAACAACAAATCGGTTGAATGACCTGGAGATGTTGAATACTCATTTCCAGAACATCCAAGTATAAGCACCTGCAGCAGTGGTGAGGATAAGTTGAGAAAACTTTTAATGATTCATATACCTACGGGTGGAGTAGTGCAGGATACTCCTAATAGTGTGAATCACCTATATAAGCGAGAAGTAACTTGACCGCTTCTAATATGAACACTTATGAATGAGATACGGTCCAGGGCCGAAATGGACAAAACGTGAGAACAATAACTGTTAGAGGTATTATTATGTGAGTATTGTTATCTTGGTATACATCATACAGTCACTGGTTCAAAGCGACTCGCTACCAAATGGCTAGTATATTCGATAATATTTCGCCGGAACTTTTGGACGAAATTGCATACATGCATTAATTGTCATTCATGTGGGGGATTGTTGGAAATGGGTAACGAAATTTAAGTTTTGACTTGTTGTTGACCAACTTTCTAACGAAAGTTCGTTAACTTCCAACGGAGTTCGTTATTCGTTAACGAAGTAAGTTACAAAATGTATTCTACATTTGTTGTAGATAAGAAAATTCATTTATTGTCTCAAAAACCATTTTCGGGTGAATGATAAATTAATGAAAAATGATTTGTAACTTAACAAGAGTTAAATAATGGGCCAAAGTTTGATTTGGGTTGGTCCCAAAATTGGTTTGGACTTGTTGTGGCTAAAGGGCTGATGAGCAGGCTGAAGAAGCTTCTGCACTGCCGTGCAGTGTCTAGGACACGGCCGTGCACCGTGCCTTGCCTTGCCTCACGACCGTGCAGAGCCTTGGACTCGACCGTGCATATTACCTTTGCACGGCCGTGCAGTGCCTTGGATACGGCCGTGCAAGTGCTGTTCTACCCGAAAAGTTGTGACTTTTCAAGGGAAAAGCCACAAACCCCTTAACTCTCCTTATATACTTTCCCTTCGAATTTCAATTCATACATACAGTAAATTGAGTCTTCCTACACACATTTGAGATAGATTAACTTAGCCTAATCATTTCATCTTGTTGCATCCGAAAGTTCCAAATAGTCAATTGTTCGTTAGATTTGTTAATTTGGAGTGCTCCTATTAACAAATAGAATTCGTTGCATCTCTCGAGAAGTTTGGCATCAACCGTAAGCACCAGTGCGGGACAAATACTTCTTACGGAAATTGTGTTAAACACAAGCCTCGACTACATTAAGTCTGTCTTTACAATTTCCGTCATCTTTCTCGTTTTCTTAGTTATATTCCTTAAGAAGCCTTTTTATAAAAATCCCAACAATTTGTGCATAGTTACCTTCTGAAATAATATACTCCCTCCGTCCCGGTATAAATCAAACAGTTACTGTTTACGCGTAAATTAAGAAAAAAAATAATGGAGAAAGTGTTTTGAGTGTAAAAGTAAAATAGGAAAGAGAATGAGTAGAGGGAATAGTAAATTATAATGGTGTTGTGAGTATTAAAATAATGTAGGAGAGAGAATGAGTGAAGGAAATAGTAAAGATTCTTTGCCATTTTAGAAAGTGTGTGATTTGTAGCGGGACGCCCAATAGAAAAGTGTGTGATTTGTAGCGGGACGGAAGGAGTATGTTCTTTCATTTTGTACCTAATTAGCATACTTTTAAAATGTATGAAATTTATTTATTATATTATAATATATAAGAAATTTTCTTAAATAAATGGTAATAATTCTCATAAAATTATAAATATTTATGTTGATACACCATTAAAAATAGGAAAGGGCTAATGACAGTACAATAACTACTTATCCATTACATCATTTATATTTCGATAAATTGATCTTTTAGTAGGCAATGTTGATGTTGCTGCTAAACCTAAGTTGTCAATATCTTTCTGAGCCAGAGGGATCAGTGCATGCCTATAAATACCTCAATCCGAACCGCTCTCCACCCGAGTATATGAGAAATATCGAGGATTCACGCATTCGTGATCCCGAAGACTCGTAACGTCCAAAAGGTCCAAACTGACCAGCCAAACCAAGGGAGGACCTTTCAGGCATAAAAGGGAATTCAAGGACATTACAGGAAATGACAAAAATTCAAAAAAATATGTCAACTTACAACCATGTCCGTACGAACACATGTGTAAAAGCATGATGTGTCCGTACGGATATCTTTGTTAACACGCCAGAATCTCCCAAAATCTCCCCAAAGTCCTCAATATTCCCTCAAATCCAGAAAAATCAAAAAAAATTCTGATTGAAGAAGTGTCCGTACGGACATGTTTGCAATTTTTTTGGGCCTATAAATACAGGTCACCCCAGCTCATTTCAATCACACCTTCACTTCTCCCAACCTCCCTGCAGCCTTTTGGCAGCATTTTGAGCCATTTCGGCCCCTTTCGGTCCTTCCCGAGGCCTCCAGAGCCATCCCGAGGTGCTCCGAGCCCTCCCGAGGCGATCCCGATCCATCCCGATCCGTCGGGGGAGACCTCCCGACGTCCCACAAACCCTATTCATCCCCAACCAAACTCCAAACACCCAAACGGCTCAAATCGGTCCAAACCCACGAGTCCAAACGAGTGTGAACGAGTGCTAATTAGGGGAGGTTCTGCCCGAGTGAGTGCATAATTTCTCTCCTCTTTAGATCCCCCGAGTGTGATGCCGAGAGTTAATTAGGGAAGATTTTGCCATTAGTGAGGGCAAAACCTCTCTCCTCTTTAAATACCCTCAACTAAACACATTCCTCCTACAAACCCTAGGAAGATAGAACCTAACCAACATTGGTGAGTTCTCCTTCCACGCATTTAAATACTGTTTTAAATTTCAGTCTTTAAATACATTACTGCTTTAAATATACTGCTTACAATGTAGTCATTATTTACTATTTACGCAGACCCAAACCGTCCAAACGATCCCACAAGACCTTTCCATTGCACTATGGAGGTCTGACGGTGATAGCGGTTTGTTAATATTCCTTGCACTGTCTTTCCATTATTTACTTTTAAATGCATTTTATTTAAAAGCACACACATACACACAACATTTAAAGAAAATGGTACAGAAAGACTCGAGTATGCGAGGCGACTCGGGTGAGCACTAAAAAATCTCTTCCTGGGACGTAACCTGACCTCCGAACTCAAAATCTCATCACACAACAAAAAAAACAAAAACACTCTTTTCTCAATGTTTTGGGCATAATCAAAACGGCGTGGAGACTCTACAAAAACAGCACGACCTCCCAACGTGAGATACCGTCCGTGCGCCGGATCGGGTAATTTCAGTTGACGACTCTACTGGGGACATTTTATTTTTAAAAAATTTAAACAAAATTTTTTTTTAAAACAATGATGAGTGTCAAACTTTCATTTTACCCTTTCTTTAACTATTGTGTGTGTGTGCGAGTGTTTTACTTTTTTGCTTATTCAAAAAATACAAAAAATGCATCATTTGTGTACATCCTTTTAAAGCACATTCTGCAAAAAACTTTCTGTTTTACTCAGAAAAAGGAATTTTAGTAATCGCGCACTCTTATCATGTACACTGCACAATACAACCCCAAACTCGGGATGGTCTCAGATGCAGTTTGATTGGTGTTCCTATGCCTTTCTTGCGTGTACGGGATCATTCCAAACTTCTCATCCTAGCCAGTGTCAACCATGCACTTTTGCGTCACACTCTGTCCAGACTCGGTTGGTCCGTGTCATAAAACCTGGATGCATACTCCATGTTGGCCATTATCCGAGTCAAAACCTAAAAATCAAGATCTCTTGCGAGAGCAAGACGATGAAAGGTCATGCTAAAATCTTGACACCTAATCTTGATTTCTAGTGTTAACTTAGACAATGGTCCATATCGGATATACGTCCATGCCCATATGGTGCCATGTCATCAAGCCTTTAATTCGTCATCCATGACAATATGACTTAGCCAAAAACCTAAAGTCAAAGATCCCTTGCGCAAGCAAGGTAAAGAGAGGTCATGCCGAATTCTTGACATGATCTTGACTTAGGTACTAGCTTCGTTCACTATTCACATGGCAGAAGCATTAAATTGGACATATGACAGGCTCGCTCCTTAGGTTCGTTTATTTTTTGGTCGGTGGAAACCGCTTACCCTATAGGACCCTCCCCCGGGGCTGTCCACCCTGGGAGGTCGAAATACAGGTGCAAAACGAGGGGGGCTTATAGCCGTAGTGACGGATTCCACTGACCCAGGATCTAGAAATAGTTGCGAAAAAGAAGAGCAATCTTTTTCAACCCATTTAGGATTCTGAGAAAACATGTTTTAAGTAAATTAAAACAACAAAAAAAACAATAAAAAGGAAACTGCATGTCGCATGAGCTTTCCCCCTTTCATCCAAAAGGCCCTCCCGAGTCTAAACCTCACCTTTCACCCCGTCCAGCGAACCGAGAGTGGTTGAGAGACCCCGGGTGCCGTCTTTTCAGTATTGAAGTCGCAAGGTCCGACAGCCCTTCCGGTTCAGCAGTCATAACAGTCCATTATTCCCCAATGGCAGTGTCGACAGATAACAGTGAAGGAAATGGGACTTCGCCTCTGGGAAATTTCCAAACAATGGAGGAGGTGCTGCAAGCCTTTGAAACCCTTAAGAAGAGCCAAGAAGAGCAGCAAGCTTGGATTGTAGACACCATGCGCCTTCGCGGAGCTGTTGCGGTTCCCCAACCCGATGGAACCTTCATCCTCATAGAAGACGAAGACATGCCTGCTCCCACGACTGCCCAAAGCTATCAGCAGGTCCCTCCTCCACAAAGCTATGTAAACCCGGCAATGCAAAGTTGCTCCCGCTCAAAGCTCCATTCAAGCCTCGGTCAAGCAGCTCTGATCTTCCAACCCCAGCACAATCAATTTCCCGGCTCCGCTCCACACACTCAATATCACCAGCACACCTATGGGCCCTGAAATTACCCGGATCGCGCGCGGGGGACGCGGCGAGCGGCATTTCGCGAACTTGGGGCCTCACCTGGATATGAAAGGGAGAGTCGCCACGCCGTTTTGTATTATGAGCCCAAACTTTGAAAATGACTGGTTTTTGTGAAAGGGTGTCGTTTTGATTGGTAGCCAAAACTTGGAAAAGGCTTTAAAAATGGAACGTTTTGATTGGTAGCCAAAACTTGACCAAAGGCTTTAAAAATGGAACGTTTTGATTGGTAGCCAAAACTTGACAAAAGGCTTTTAGGACCAGAGATTGTTAGGTTCGGAGGTCACGTTACGTTTCGGGAAGAGTATGTTGAGATCACCCGAAACGCCTCGTATGACGAGTCTTTCTACCTTTCTCGAAATTTTTTGTGTGTGTGTGTGTTGCATTTTGAAAAGGAGCTTGAATGACAAGCTTTAATCTTGGTTTGAATGACAAACGTTGATTTGTGGTAAAAAGCGAGCGTTTGAATGACAAACGTCGGTTTTGAGTTTTGAGTTTTGAAAAGAGGGTTTGAATGTCGAACTTAAATCTTTAGTTTGAATGACAAACGTTGATTTTAATGAAAAGAGTGTTTGAATGTCAAACGTCGGGAATGAGCGTTTGAATGTCAAACGTCGATTTTGAGTTATTTTGAAAAGGGAGGTTCGAGTGACGAACTTAAATCTTTAGTTTGAATGACAAACGTTGATTTTAATGAAAAGAGCGTTTGAATGTCAAACGTCGGGTTTCGCGTTGTTTTGAAAAGGAGTTCGAATGACGAACTCCGGTTTTGAACCGGGCATTACATTGTTACCAATTTTATGAAAAAAGGCATTAAATGATATGCGATCAACGAGTCATTTTGTGACTCGGACTTTTATAAGTAAATACTATCACAAGCCAAATGGCTCGGACTTGTAAATGACAGTATTTAAAAGTGCGGTATCAACGGAATCGAACGATCCGGACAGTAAAGATACGATCAACGAGCCAAACGGTTCGGATTTGTAAAGTTGCGTAAATTAAATAACAATATCGATGGATCAAACGATCCGGACTTTGTAAATGACGATTACGAACCAAACGGTTCGGACGATAAAGAACGAATCGACGGATCGAACGATCCGGACTGTAAATGACAGAAACATAAAAAGGGGACTTGAACGCCGTTTTAACCCGAAATTACTTCTCTTACGGGAGAGAAGAGGATTAGAGGGTAAAAGGTATCGAGCCCCGTAGACGGCGTTACATCTACATTTTGATAGTTTCGATCGGATAGAAAGTAGCGTTTGACGCGTAAATCGAGGCGAAACGGAGTTTTAGAGAGAGAGAGTGTGTTACCTATGGCTAGGGGCTGACTCTTTGGCTCGGAAGGACGTATACAGGATACGGTTTGGTGTTTGGAAAGTGTTTCGAAGGTGTTTGGCTCGTGTTTGGTCAGAAAACGGGATTTTCACTCAAATCGAGATGAAATGGGGCTCGGGAGGGGGGTAGAATGCCTAGAACCGTGGGGTTTTGGGAGAGGGGTAATATTTCTTCCTCTTTTTAATAAATGACAGCCCTTGTATTTATAGGGGTGATTTTGTAAAACAGGCCGGACGGCCTAAGACTCAATTTGTGGGGTTTTTAGGTATTTTGGAAATTGTAGGAATTTGATGAGAATTCTGGTTTTTCACGTAAAACAAGCCGGACGGCCTTACTCTCATTTCAGGGGTATTTTGGTCTTTTCACCCTTGAATTTGATTGATGGGGATGGGGGAGGCCATGCATGCGTGCCATGTGTCCTGGTGAGTACCGAAGCTAGGATTTTTGTCCCGTTATCCCCGGTTTTGCCCGTTTTCTAAATAACTGTCCGAAAAATATCCGAAACGCCCCCGAAAAGTCTCGGAAAGTGCATTTTTTGAGGAAAGTGGTATTTTTACGTGTGATAACATGTGTTGAGTACACTTGGTGTCGGGATGCACGGGGCAGTCCTAGGATGTCTCGTTGACTCGAGAATGGGGAGTTTAACGGGTTTCGGTTAACCTGGAAATGGCCAGTTAACGGATTCAGGTTAACTTTTAACGGATTTTGACGATCCTGACTTGGGTACTTACAGTAGCCCCTCAGCGACGTCACTTTCGAAGAAAGTGGGGTCGTTGAAAAAGATAAGGATCCAAATCGGGGGATGCCTTACTTTGAGAGACCTGAGCGGTCAAATGGATGGACCCTTAGCGAAAGGATTCCTACGTATCCCGAATGGGAATCAAGCCGATCGTAGTTCATATGTGCGAGGGTTTTTCGTAGGGGCGTCTTAACCTAAGTGAGACTGTTCAGAGGCGTCTGAACCTAAGTGAGACTGTTCGGAGGCGTCTGAACCTAAGTGAGACTGTTCGGAGGCGTCTTAACCTAAGTGAGACTGTTCGAAGGCGTCAGAACCTAAGTGAGACTGTTCGGAGGCGTCTTAACCTAAGTGAGACTGTTTGGCTGTGTCTTAACCTAAGTGAGACTGTTTGGAGGCTTCTGAACCTAAGTGAGACTGTTCGAAGGCGTCTTAACCTAAGTGAGACTGTTCGGAGGCGTCTAAACCTAAGTGAGACTGTTCGGAGGCGTCTGAGCCTAAGGGAGACTGTTAGGAGGTGTCTGAACCTAAGTGAGACTATTCAGAGGCGTCTGAACCTACGGGAGACTATTCAGAGGCGTCTGAACCTACGAAAGACTATTCGGAGGTGTTTGAACCTAAGTGGAAGGCGTTCGTGCCTTGGGGTTGAAATTTTCAAGACGTTCGTGCCTTGGGTGCGGGACTTATGATGACAGCCTTGCCTGCTGAGGATATGGTGGAGATGGTGGGACTGGTTGTGTTAAACTGGCATTTTTCACAACACAGAAGGATTGACGTTCCAACAACGGGGTTAGGAATGGAATGTGATCTCGGGTGAGAGTGACACATTGCTGGGGAAAAGCGTCCAGAGTTCTAACAAAGTTAGTTAGGAACTAAGGAGATTGATTGACGTTCCTTTAGAAGGAGTGTCTTAGGATCATGTTGGAGATAAACGTTCGGGCTTACGACGGCGTCCGAAGAGGGATTGTTGTGCGGGCTTACATTGGTTGCCGCTGAAATGAAATGATCGGGCTTACGATTGACGGCCGGGGAAGTGATTGTTCACCTGCGAGGAAAAGGATACTCGGGCTTACTATGGCGGCCGATTTACCTTCTGAAGACGGTAATGAGATTTAACGTCCGAAGACGGTTTGAGTTTTAACGTCCAAAGACAGAACATTAGTGGGGACTAACGGGAATTTTAACGTCTGGAGACGGAACTGGGATTTAACGTCCGAAGACGGTTTGAGATTTAACGTCCGAAGACAGAACGTTAGTGAGGACTAACGGGAATTTTAACGTCTGGAGACGGGACTGGGATTTAATGTCCGAAGACGGTTTGAGATTTAACGTCCGAAGACAGAGCGTTAGTGAGGACTAACGGGAATTTTAACGTCTGGAGACGAAACTGGGATTTAACGTCCGAAGACGATTTGAGATTTAACGTATGAAGACGGAGCGTTAGTGAGGACTAACGGGTTTTAACTTCTAGAGACGGTTTGAGTTTTAACGTCCGAAGACAGAACTGGGATTTAACGTCTGAAGACGGTTTGAGATTTAACGTCCGAAGACAGAACGTTAGTGAGGACTAACGGGAATTTTAACGTCTGGAGATGGGACTGAGATTTAACGTCCGAAGACGGTTTGAGATTTAACGTCCGAAGACGGAACGTTAGTGAGGACTAACGGGAATTTTAACGTCCGAAGACGGAACTGGGATTTAACGTCCGAAGACGGTTTTTTTTTTAAATGTTTTGAAAGTTCCGGGTTTGACGGATTTTTCGAAATGTTTTGAAAGTTCCAGGTTTGACGGATTTTTCGAAATGTTTTGAAAGTTCTGGGTTAGACGGATTTTTCGAAATGTTTTGAAAGTTCCGTGTTTGACGAATTTTTCGAAATGTTTTGAAAGTTTTTGGGATTTTGATATGTGCATGTGCATTTTATGTACGTTATCTTGTAGTAACATACTTTTGCCGTGTTCACCTGCAGGGGCGAGGGCCGATTGACGTGTCCACTGTAAAGAGTAGGGGAGACGTCGAGGCAGTCCGTGAGCTATGGGAAAGGTTCCCGGATGAGGCTCGTGACTGGGAGAGGAGTCCGCGACAGTTCGTGATTGACTCCAGCCTAGGCGGCTTTATCAGCGCGGTGGCCGCAGTGGCTTTGACGCAGAGGGTGAAGGTGCTTCACGTTGCCTTGAGCGAGTATTGGTGGGATACGACCCACACATTCCACTTTAGGTGGGGGGAGGCAACAGTGACTCCTACGGATTTTGCTGCGATTACCGGGTTGTCGTTCCGAGGCAACCCTATTGAGTGGTTCGGTGGCTTTACCATGGAGCAGCTGTCGGGACTGCTTGGTTTTGAGATTACAGATGCCAGGGGCCTGGGTATTCGGTACGGGCCGATGGAAGCACACTTGAGGAGGGGTATTGAGGAGTATCTGGCTGGCTCCGAGATGATAACAGCAGAGTGCTAGGCCAGGGGGTTTTTGTGGTTTGCTTTGTCAGCAACCTAGTTTCCCAATGCTGACACGGCGTGTCAGTTTGCCTTGCTTGGTTCCCTGACCAATCTGGAGGCCGTGAGGGGTTATGCCTGGGGAGAAGCCGGTCTGGTCGAGCTCTTCTTCGCCTTGGACAGGTGCTCCCGGGGTAGGACAACTCGTTTTGCTGCTTTCAGTTTGCATTAGATTTGAGTTTCCTTCTTTTCCTTTTCCTTATCTTGCTTGTACTTGTATGTATCTGCTTTGTAGCTGATATAACTTTCCTGGCGTTTGACAGGTGTGGTGCTTTGAGGTGTTTCACCCGCATAGGTGGACTACCAGGGAGGCATACACTCTCTTATTTCCCGCCATGCTGACTTGGCAGAAGGCAGGGAGAAAGCCGGTGAAGTCCAGGAAGAGCATCCGTGTGACTTACGAGGAGGTGTCTTTGGCTCTGGACCGGGACTTCTCTCCGAGGATCAACTTGACTTGGTGGAGTCGGTTTGATCATTTTGTGGTGCAGGCTGCTAGGGAGGTGACACGTCAGCGGAAGCTGCTAGTGGGGCTTCATTGTGACATTCTGTACCTGGGTGAGAGGGTGAGGACCCTGCACGTCCCAGAGATTACGCGCTCCCCCGCACTCGGTTGGCATTCGAGGACGTTGGTGGTTCTCGTAGGCAGTTGATGATTCCTATTCCGGAGAAGGCGAGGCCTCAATATAGAGTTGAGCCTAGTGCTTCGGTGAGTGCTTTGTTTTGCTTTTCTGTATTTGTAGTAGCATTCTGCAAATGTTGCATCTGTGTTGTACTGTCTGCTTTTGACGACTTTCCTAGTTTACAGGTTTCGGGCTATACTTGCGATCAGGCTGTAAGACGTCTGGACGGGATGACCAGCTATGCTAGGAGGCTTGTGGACTTCCTTCGGTGCGGTTGGAAGACTCGTCATACGAGGCATTCCGGGTGAACGCCAAACGTTCTTCCCGGAGTGTAACGCGACCTCCGGACTCATTTCCCTAATTTTGGGCATTTTCCAAAGTTTTGGCCCCTAAACTAAAATGGCGTGGCGACTCCGTTGATTTTTCAAAGTCCGATAAAGATTAACCCATCCAAAATCTTTTCAAAACTTCCCAAGTTTTGTCGGGCGCCAAATCGGGTACATCACAACAGTTTCAAAGCTTGAAGGTGATAAAAGAATGAGAAGGGAGAGAGGTTTGATATTTATAGGCCAAACTATACGGGTCGACCCGTATTAATGAGCCCACAAACCGTTTCTCTCGAATCATTAACCGACGGAAAAGCTTTAAATTTTGAATTAATGGCACTGGACATTTATGGCGCCCTTTGAAATTCGAGAAACGTCCCCTCCGTACCTGACACACGTTGGCGCCTCAACAGTCAAGGGGCCCACACGAAACTTATCCGGGAAGCAGCCCAAAGCTTCTACCAGCTTCTACCAAACTCCCCTTACGTGCTCCTCACGTGTGCCATAGCAAGGGAGTCGAAGCAAGACAAGTGAAAAAACACAACACTTGTGACCGCAAAGACGATCTGAGCGCAGACCGAGCTTCGCATACATAGCTCCTCGCTCAGACCATGAATGAATCCTCGCTCAAAGGTAGGGGCCACTGATGAGCCTGTACCTTTCAGATCGGGCCCAAAAGCTCGATCTGGTCCAAAGACCAAGTATGACGTGACATATCCAAGACAGCGGGCATCATGACCGCAAGAGTCGAGACCGCGATCATAAAGACCGTCAACGAGATGATCGCTTTAGCGGTGATCGTGATGTTCAAGATCGCGTCAACTATGTTGACCGTGGTTTCATACCAGACTCCCGATTATTCCATCATACTCGCGAGCATCGGGAAGTAACCGATCGTTGAGTTGACGCCAAAGAGGAACATGCCGACGAATCTAGCCGGACTCCATCGTCCGCCGATGGATAGAAATTTGGATTGCATAAGAGGCGTGGTGACACATATCTTTTTTAACAGGGAAGACAAAGAGAGGGAAGTTAAGCCGTGCAAAGAACGGTGGTTATGGGAAGGAGAGGCTGTCATGGAAGTGGGGGAGGAAGAGGGAGACGGAGGGGGAGAAAGAGGATGAGTAAGAATGACTGAATGAGAGGGGAAGGTTCAATCTATAATTTAGGTTTCCTTTTATTATTTTTTCAATTCAACCCCTATGGTTTATAAAAAGAAAATTAAACCCTATAGATTATTGTTTACTCTTTATACCAAGTATCAAAAATACCCCTGAAAAAATGTCATATGTAATGGTACATGTATTTTTGATGGAAAAAACTAATCCCGTTAGTAAAAATGACCATGGATGGAAAAAAAAATAGTTTTAATGTGTTGTATGCAAAAATAAACTAGTTTAATGTGTTGTATTTAAAAAAAAATAGTTTACTGGTAAAACACGCAAAAAGTGAATAGTACAGTGAATAGTTTTAATGTGTTGTATGCAAAAATAAACTAGTTTAAATAAATAACTCTTAAAAACTTTATATAAGATTATTAAACCAATATTATTTATTTTATTTTTGATAGCATCAATGCAGTGGCGGATCTACACCAAAATATTTGGTGTTGCCTGTTCTTTACTAAAAAGAAAAAAGAAAAAAATTGACGCGAAACTAAAATTCAAATGTTTACATACATAAATATAATAGGCTTCAATATGTCAACATTACATAAAATAAACACAATTTACATTTGACGTTTCCTAGGATTCATCTTTTGAAAATAAGTTAAAATCTCATCCTCACTTAATTTTTTATTTTTTTATTTGTTGGGGCAACACTAGAGACCACCAATGTACATCCGCCCCTCCATCAATGTCATTGTTTAATAGTGTGAATTTGAATTGTCAATAAGCTTTAACTCAAACAAACGTCGACATAAGCTCATATCTATAGTATAAATGGGAACTTGACCTTGCTACAGTACAATGAACAGTTTTAAGTGCTAAATTTTCCATTTTGCCCTCACTAAGTTGTTCCTTTCCCATTTTGCCCTTAAAAAAAATTTAAATAAAAAAAAAGACACGGGCTTAATTAAAAAAAAAAAGTGTCCTCAAATACAAGCTTTTACTAGTGTGATATATATATATATATATATACTCCCTCCGTCCCAAAACAATCTTCACACTTTCCCTTTTGGGCGTCCCAAAACTTACTTCACACATTTAAAACTTACCTAAAATGGAAAGGAATCTTTACTATTCCCTCCACTCATTTTCTCTCCTACATTATTTTAATACTCACAACACCATTATAATTTACTATTCTCTCCACTCATTCTCTCTCCTATTTTATTTTCATACTCACAACACTTTCAATATAATACTCTCTCCTTAAAACCAGTGCAAACAGTGTTTGTGAACCAAGTTCCGAGACGGAAGGAGTATATATATATATATATATATATATATATATATGGAGAACAAGGGTTGGATTTCTCCAACTGTAGAAAAATAAAATAAAAAAATAGTATGAATGTGAATCATGAAAGCTCTTCCACATTTTACATTTCAGATTCTTAAATAAATAAAATAAAATAAAATAAAGGAGAGAAGTTAAAACTGTAGAGCTGGTACAGCAAAGAAAAGCATGGGAAAGAGATAAGAACAAAAGCAAACCGCTTTTGAGCCTAGAAATTAACAAACTGCCAAATTGGGCCCTCCGCCCAACCTAATCGGATTGCCGTCGTCAGCCGTTTGCACGAATTCTGAACGCCAATGCCTTCCCCAAATTAAAAATGTACGGCTCTCCTTTCTCCTTTCTCCTTTCTCCAGTCTCCTTTCTCCTTTCTAAGTATACTCCCGCCTTTCATTCGAAAAAAAAATAAAAGAGTGGGCTCAATAATTAAGAATAAGAAGAAAAAAATGATATGATACAGTGATGGATTTAGAAATTTTAGTAAGGGGGTCAATTTTGAAGCAACGAAAAAATTAAAAATCACACTATTGAATATGTAAAACTTTAATATGCAATATATTTAACGTATTTCATAGTTATAGATTCAATAGCAATAATAATAAGAAGAGCATTTATATATGAAATTTTATGAACCGTGCTTTTCTCATTCCATAGAGTCCAAATATATACAAGAGTCCTATCTCTCACTAAGCAATGAAGAGATTTACATCCCTTATTTACAGATACACATTCTATACTAATGATAATACATATCACAACAAATATTCACAATATCATAGAATATCCTATTCTAAGGAGGAGAACGAATGCTTAGACTGGCTCGAAAATCATCAAAGAGTACGCGCGAAAGCCCTTTAGTAAATATATCATCCAGCTGAAGACGAGAAGGGATATGAAGAACTCGAACATGACCTTTAGCCACCTTTTCACGGACAAAAAGAATATCAAGCTCAATATGCTTAGTCCGTTGATGTTGAACCGGATTACCTGATAAATATATGGCACTGACATTATCACAGTAAACCAGAGTTGCCTGTGCCAACGGAACATGAAGCTCGAGCAATAAATTACGTAGCCAACAAGTCTCAGCGACAACGTTAGCCACACCCCGATATTCAACCTCGGCACTAGATCGGGATAAAGTGGGTTGACGTTTCGACGACCAAGATATCAAATTATCTCCCAAGAAAACACAATAGCCGGATGTCGAACGTCTAGTATCAGGGCACCCTCCCCAATCAGCATCAGTATAAGCGAGGAGGGAAGAAGACGAAGATTTGGAGAGATGAAGACCAAAAGAAAGAGTGCCACGGAGATAGCGTAGAATGCGTTTGAGGGCATTCATGTGATCTGTCCGTGGATCATGCATATGAAGACACACCTGCTGGACTGCATAAGATATATCAGGTCGTGTGAATGTCAAGTATTGTAAAGCCCCGGCAAGAGAGCGATAATAAGTCGGATCTGAATATGGGACGCCACTGGAACCACCAAGTTTGGACTTGGTATCAATAGGAGTGTGAGAAGGCTTACAGGAGGACATACCAACCCGCTCCAAAATTTCCTTCGCATAATTATGCTGACTCAAGAACAGCCCATCCGAAGTGTGTGTAACGGCTATGCCAAGGAAATAGTGTAACTGTCCAAGATCCTTCATAGCAAATTCAGACGCTAACGTCGACATAATAGAACGGCGAAGAGAATCTGATGAAGCCGTAAGGATAATATCATCTACATACAAAAGTAGATAGGCAATATCCTTGCCCTGTTTGTAGATAAATAAAGAGTGGTCTGACCGGCTGTGAGAAAATCCGATAGTGAAGACAAAATCAGCGAAACGCTTGTACCATGCACGGGGTGCCTGTTTGAGGCCATACAGAGATTTCTGAAGCAGGCAGACATGATCCGGATAGGAAGAATCACGGAATCCCATAGGTTGGTGCATGTAGACTGTCTCCTGTAAAGAACCATGTAAATAGGCATTTTTAACATCTAGCTGATGAATTGACCATGATTTAGAGATAGCCAAACTTAGTACTGTACGGATTGTAGCCGGTTTGACCAAGGGACTAAAAGTCTCGGAACAATCCACGCCCACCTGTTGTGACCTGCCATCACCAACCAAACGAGCCTTATAACGCTCAAAAGAACCATCAGAATTATGTTTATGAGAGAAAACCCACATGCTACGAATCACATTAACATCATGTGGACGAGGTACCAACACCCACGTCTTATTTTTAATTAGAGCATCAAATTCGTCTATCATGGCCGCTTTCCAATTTGGGTCGGACAAAGCGGACTTAGGATTTTTAGGGATAGGAGAAGGAAGAAATGTGCTCAATAAATTGAATGGGACCTTAGGCTTAAAAATCCCACTCATGCTATTGGTGGCCATAGTCCGAAGTGGAAGAACAGGAGTAGGCTGACTCGGAGGAACAGGGGGTGTAGGTTGTGGGGTGGACTCAAATTGGCCAGTGGGCTCAACAGGAGGCGAAGCAAGAGGGCCAGGAATAACTGGGCTGCGAGCAGGTCCAGGTGAAGAGGCCGCATGTCCAGGAGAGTTGGCTGCAGAGTTTGAGGGCAGTGGGGCGGCAGCCAATGGGTCTGGAAGAGAGGCCTGTTCTAGCAAAATAAGCGGGTTTATTTGATCCATGGTAGGCGGGGGTGAGCCAGCAGGCGGGGGTGAGCCAACAGAGGATGGTGTTCTAGCAAAGGGAAATATTTTTTCTTCAAACACCACATGTTGACAAATAATTATTTTCTGAGAATTAAGGTCAAAACATTTAAATCCCCGATGATTTGGAGGATAACCCAAGAAAACATGGAGTGGATCGTGGTTGGAGTTTATGAATTGTTGAAGAAGGAAATAACGGATAACATAAACAACCGAAAACTCGAAGATGTGTATAAGAGGGGTCTCGAAGATAAAGAACCTGAGTAGGGGACCGATTTAGGAGACCTTTTAGAGGGAGAATATTAAGAAGATAAGTCGCCATGGCCAAAGCATGATGCCAAAAAGAGAAGGGTAAAGAGGCATGAGTTAAGAGCGTACGAACTAAATTATTAATCGTACGAAGTTTTCTTTCTGCTTTACCATTTTGAGGAGAGGTATATGGACAAGACAATCGAAAACTCATGCCATTCGAACGACAAAATAGCCGAAATTGGTCATTGTCAAATTCACGACCATTGTCACATTGGAAAATTTTTATATTTCTCTCAAATTGTGTAGAAATAAATTTGCTAAAAGTAAGAAAAAGCTGGGGTACCTCAGATTTCTTTCCAATTGGAAAGGTCCAAATAAAATTTGTAAAATCATCTAGGAATAGCAGATAATATTTATGACCCGCAGAACTCAGGACAGGGGATGTCCAAAGGTCACTATGCACAATATCAAACGAAAAACAAGTATGAGAACTTGACGGAGAAAATGAAAGTTTAATATGTTTTCCCAAAACACAAGAGTCACAAATACCATTCAAAGAAGATGTCTTACAAGAGATAAATTTATTTGAGCAAAGGGAACGAAAAACAGGGGCTCCCGGATGACCTAAACGTTCGTGCCATAGGCGCGGACCACTAGCAAAAAAAACTAAAGGAGAAGTAGCAAAAGAACTGGATTTTGACAAGTTTAGATGCATGTAAAACATTGGATAATTTAAGAGGAGGATAGGGTGGGGGAAGAGTCCGTTGTCCGTACCCATGTATAGGAACAGTAGAACCATCACCGACAATAATAGATTTAGAATTTTTACTCAAATCAAAATAAGATGTAAGTGTACCTGAAGATGCTGTCATATGGGAAGTGGCACCCGTATCCATGTAAACAGTATCATCAGGGACGTTGAGAGTCATAGTGTGAAGAGCATTCTCAATATCTGTAGGCATATAAGGAGATTGAACTGGCCCATTCATTGTATATGCCTGATTAGGTCGTTGGCCCAAGACACCATTCTATCCAAAAGATGGAGGACGGGACCATGAGGATGTCGGGTAGGGGCACGATGGTGTTGCCCAGCCAACTGGAGGTGCGGGCCAGCCTGCAGGGTTCCACCATGGATAGGGTTGCTGCCACTGCCGTGGTTGCGACTGGTGCTGAGTGCCTTTACCCCGACCACGACCATTGTTTTGACCCCTGTTGCCGCCAAAACCTTGCTGCCGAGAACCTTGACCATTATTACCCCCGTTATTCTTCTGTCCACGGCCACCTGACCCACGAAAATTACGATGTCCCGAGGCTAGAGAACCACCAGAATCCTTGGACTCATCATGCCCAATTGCAGCAGCGACCATCGCAGCATTAGAAGAAGCTGACATGCTTGCCTGCTTTGCCTTTCGTGATTCTTCCATGACTAGCGGTGAGCGGACATCGGAGAAGGTTGGAAGAGGAGAGCTCTGTTGTATAATAGCGACAATGCTATCATAGGTCTCAGGCAAACCGGCAATAGCCTAAAGAACAATCCGGTTATTAGAAACCGGGGCACCAACATTTGACAATTGATCGGCAAGAGATTTTAACTCCTTGCAATAATCAGAGACTCCCGAGAAATCATCCAAACGGATTTGTGAAAATTGATTTTCCAATTGTACAGCCCGTGAGTGTTTGTTATCAAGAAAAATTCCTTCAAGACGCTCCCATGTCTTCATTGCAGTTGAGCCGGGTTCGATGATGGTTTGCAATAAATCGGGAGAGATCGTCCCATAAATCCATTGAAGGACGAGGGAGTCTAGGCGAGACCATAATGCCTTAGCAGTGGGTGACTCCTCCTCATTCGTCTCGCCTGGATTATCTACAGTCACTACCAGAAAAAGGTCATTTAGCGACGGAAATTTCCGCCGCTAAAATTATATTTCCGTCGCTAAAATAAATCACCGACGGAAAAATTCCGTCGGTGGTCCGCCGCTACCAGCTCGTCGCAAAGGTTCGACGGGTCAATTTCCGCCGCTATTTTTTTCTTTTACCGACGGAAATTTATTCCGCATGAATTAATGGTTTCAAATGACGGAAAATTCCGTTGCTATATTAATTTAATTTAATTAAATTTTCATTTCAATGGCGCGGAAATTTCCGTCATCGTAATAAAAATTAATTTAATTAAATTAATTTCAGCCAAATTTCCGTCGCCGTAATAAAATTTAAATTTAAATTAAATTATTTCGGCGGAATTTACTGTCGCCGAAATTATTTAATTTTAATTTAAATTTTATTACAAATGACGGAAATTTCCGCCGCTGAAATTAAAAATTAAATAAAAATTAAATGATTATAGCGGCGGAAATTCCGTCGCTGAAATTAATTTATTTAATTAATTTTAATTTCAGCATTAATTTCAGCGACGGAAAATTCCGTCGCTGATTCTGAAATAAATTTAAAAATATCAGCGCACCAAATAAAAACTAAATACCACCGTACCAATTCGGGAGGGGGGAGGGGGAGAGGGGGAGAGGGGGGGAGGGGAGGAGGGGGGAGGGGGGGGAGAGGGGAGAGGGGGAGGGGGAGAGGGGGAGGGGGAGAGGGTGGAGCGGGGGAGAGGCGGGGAGGGGCTCCCGCGGGTATCAAATGTCTCAAATGTTTACAAACAAGTATAAATTAATACAAAAATGTCTAAAAATGTCTAAAAATGTCCGCAATCAACCTGGGGGAGGCGGGAAATTACCCTGGGAGTCCTGGCCGAGATGAGCCATCAACAGCGCCAATTGTCTTTGAGTCTCTGCATGCTGTCTCCTTCGAATCTCTCGCATGACGTCGATCGTTCTCCTCCCCGCATCCGCGTCTCGAACCGCCAAAGCATCCGCAAGCTTTGCCCGCTCGCGTTTCTCCTCCTCCAACGCAGCCTCCAGAGTGTCGACCCTGGATCATGAAACGCTGGCCGGGCTACATTTCGCCGACGGCCGGTCGACGCCGACGGGCATTGCCGCCCGTAATCCCCATCCCTAACACTCAGCTCCTCTCCTCGGATGTCCCCGAGAGGTGACCTCCCGCCAAACATCGTGCACGAAGGGGACGGGCTCGCCGGAGGCGTTCCTTCGGGAACAACGGCGGCTTGATATGCAAACAAAATAAAACAAACAATTATAATCATATACACAATGTAAGGTACATAAATAAATTTACATATTCAAAATCAAGTCATTTAATGGTAGTTTACTTACAAAGGCAAGAGAGCAGATCGATCGTCAACCCATTGCGGAGGTTGATCGGGCGCCGTAGAATTCCGAATATGGGTGCTAGCGTAAACATCCACAAAAGTGATATTCGGACCATACTCCCTTTCCTATAAATAAAATAAGCGAGATTATTACTTTGAAATTGTATATATAAATGCAACATTTAAACCGATTTAAAAGCACGCATACACTACATTTACACTAAAACTATGGATTTCATAGCATCAACATTGGCTCCTGCCTAACATACGTACATAAACCTATTTAAAAGCATCCATACACTACTACATTTAAATTAACATACATACCATGCGGTCGTGATGCTCTGGCGACCGTGAGCGTCCCCGTATGCAACGCCGCCGACCCCGAGGAGCCCGCTTCTATTGGCCTTGGCCTCGTTCGGATATAGCCTTCGCCGCAGCGACCCCCAATATTCGCAAAATTGACCAAACACCTCATCGGTCATAAAAGTAGGACACAAGTGGCCGTTGTCCCGCCGCGAGCCGAGCAAAGATAATAATTTTTCTTCGTGGTACCTATAAAAATATGAATATCTTGTAAACATATAATGATGACATTATAAAATTAAAAGAGTATAATCATTGTTAATTAAACTAATTAAGGATAGATAAATATGTTACAAATAAAATCCTTAAACAGCTTGTGAGCCTCAAGCCAAAGAAAACAAATCTAGCCGTCGCCGCCGATGTCCGGATCCCAATAATATTTAGCCTACAACATATAATGATAACATTACAAAACTAAAAGAGTATAATCATTATTAATTATAACATTTTAATAACAAACTAACATTTAAGTTTTAAATAAAACCATTAACACATTACCTTAAACTCATCCCACGCATCCTCCTTCTCGCCTCGTGGCAATTTTTTCCAGCTGGGCCAAAACTCCCTGGCCATTTTCCGAGACCGCCAAGATTGCCCGATCTTAGTGCCGTGGGTGGGGTATCCACCTACAAACCTCGCCAAGTATATTTATACAATAACATTTTAACTTAAATAATGAATTATATATAAAGCAAAAAGGAACCAACTTATATCAAATTAATGAAGAGTTACTTATCGGTCATAAAGTGATGAGATCCGCACATATATCCTCCCTCGTAATCGACGGTAGTCTCGAGTACCGGCCCCAGAGGTGGAGCTAGTACTACCGTGTGAGGGGTCAACACCATCGCTACCGGATCGGGACGGTTGCGGCCCCAAGAATCAAAGTGTAAATGGGCTTGGTCCTCTTACCCTTGCCCTTTCTACTAGAACTCATCTCAGACATACAAGAAAATATTAAAATATACAACTTTAACAATAGGAAACAATATATTCACAATACATCTAAAACTTTAAAGTTCTAATAATCTAAAGCATTCACAATACATATAAAACTTTAAACTATTAATAATATAAAGCATTCACAATACATATAAAACTTTAAAGTTCTAATAATCTAAAGCATTCACAATATATATAAAACGATCGGATATTAAAAATAATCTAAAGCATTCACAATACATATGAAACTTTAAAGTTCTAATAATCTAAAGCATTCACAATACATATAAAACTTTAAAGTTCTAATAATCTAAAGCATTCACAATACAATTTTAAACTTTAAACTATTATTAATCTTCGTCCCCATCATCATCACTGGACTCTGAATTACTACAAAACTCGAGTTCTTCATCTTCGTCTTCGGACTCGATGAATCAAACTCGGTTCCTCTTCCTCTTCCTCTTCCTCTTCCTCTTCCTCTTCCTCTTCCTCTTCCTCTTCCTCTTCCTCCGATTCATCAATATCAATGTGCGCGAGATGACCCGAACGAGGCGGGGAGTTGGCAAATTCACCGGTAAGATATCCTCCTCGGGTTCATCAACATTTTGAGGAATATGAGTGACATCATCTAATGGATGATTAGCCGATGAAACGTTAGGTGGCACCGGCATTTCATCCTCTTGATAGGGTGTTTCTAATGACGACTCGTAGTTGTCGACGAGGGTAGGTTGTCAATCATGCTCCTAGCCTTGGTCATCCAAACAGCCCACAATCCGGCGGGTCGCGGACGAGGGGAGGGAGTCATGTATACCGTTGTGCTTGAGATGCTAAGATGAAGACGTCGTCGCCATTATGTCTCGGACGAGTCCTTTACATCGACGAGGTCAAATATGGGGTGCTTCTTAACACCTCGCACAAAGATCCCGCCAATCACAATTGAACAAGACAACACCGTTTCTACCGAAATACTCCACCTCGACTACTTCTTTCAGACGCCATAATAATCATTCCCTATAAGCTTCACACCGCTATTCCACGTCAATTTAGAGCCCCGTAAGCTTTGGTATGAAACACATAGCCATTCACGAAATAACCGTTGTATAAATGAACGCTCAAGTACGGAGATGATGCTAAATGTCTTAACCTCGCAGCCTTTGGCATCACCCGGATGTTCAGCTATCTATAAGACAATATTGTAACCAATTTAATGCAATTTTAAGATTGAATGTTTAAAGAAGTGTATAGAATAAATTTGAATGAAACGAAATATTTACATATTTCCTTAGCCGCTTGGAAATTCTCTTCGTCCTAGTTGCGATGAGTTCCGGAGATAAATCCCGAGCTAAATCTTCAAACATTCTATAAAGAGGGTTAAACAAGGCATTTCATATGCAGTAATTAAACATGCATAATTTAATCGACGAGGCGTAAACATAACATCAATGACTTACTTGATATATTCCCCAACCTCGTCGCAGCTTAAGAAGAACATACGTTTCGACCGCGGCAAACTCTTTAGCGGTTAACGTACGCGTACCAACCCGTTTGCCGAGCAACCGACTGTGGGATGAAAATACGTAGATGTTTCCCTTAGACGGAAAACCACCATCGTAATTGCGGCCAACCCTAGTCAATCTCGTATCAACATCGTGAGGAAAATATGTTCCGACAAAGGCAACAATCTCATCTATGATAACAAATTTCCGAAATTGAGGCCTCGACTACGGCCCTATTGCTCATCTTCCTTTTCAATTGGCCTAGATACCTAAAAGTCATTCGTAGATTAAAACATAAATAATGTTAAAGAAGGTATATTGTTAACGCTCAAATTATTTAGAAATAGAATAAATTCAATTACCTCTCAAATGGATACATCCATCTCGTATTGAACTGGACCACCGACTCTAGCTTCGTATGCCAAGTGGACCGGTAAATGCTCCATAGAATCAAAGAATGAAGGAGGAAATATCTTCTCAAGTTTGCACAAAGTCACTACGATGCTCTCCTCAAGCTTTTTCATGTGATCAACACGCAAAGGTGGTCGATGTTAACGCTCGGAAAACTCACTTAACTCGTTAACGCCACCCGCATATTGTCGTGCAATAGACCCCCGAGAGCAATCGGAAGTAGCCTATCCAAAGAAAACGTGGCAATCGTGACTCTTCAAACCCCGCACTTTCCCCTCCTCTACATTGACACGCTTACCAATGTTAGACGCGTAACCATCCGGAAGCCTTAAATCCTTGAGCCATTTCAGGAGGAGGAGCTTCTTTTCCTTTGTAAGCACGTATTGAGCCATCGGTCTAACCGGTTTACCATCGACGTATACCAAGTCTAAGGCCGGCCGCTTGCATTTCCTTAAGGTCCTTTCGAGCTTTTTCGTTGTCTTTAGTTGTTCTCTTGAAATCCATCAACGTGTTAAAAACATTATCGAATACATTCTTCTCAATGTGCATCACGTCAAGGTTATGTCGAATGAGATTTGTTTTCCAAAGATGGCAGCCTCCCAAAATATACTCCTCTTGATCCAGCATGGGTAGTCCCAAACCCTTGTATTTTGGTCTTCGAAAACTTTTTCCCCCACCGAGGATCGGGCAATCTAGATACCTCCTCATAGTAACCGTGTCACCACTTAAACGAATCGGTGCCTCATCATGGTCAATCTTGTTCTTTTTAAACGCATTCTTCTCGGGTCCCGAATGGGTGGTCCTCCCAAGAAATTGTCTATGGCAATCGAACCAACATGGTTTTCCAGAGTGCGTGAGCGTGAAAGACTTTGTGTCACTCATACAATACGGACAAAGCCAACTTCCCGTGGGTGCTCCAACCCGATAACATCCCATATGCAGGGAAGTCATTAATCGTCCACATCAACGCAGCCTTCATGCCGAAATTCTCTCGCTTGAAAGCATCCCACGTTTCGACCCCATCCTCCCAAAGCCGCTTCAATTCGTCCATCAAAGGCTCGGAGATAGACGCCAATGTTCCTCCTGTGGCCGTTGGGCCTGGGATGAATAACGACAAGAACATGTAGGGATCACTCATACACAACCAGGGCGGAAGATTGTAGACAGTGGCTATAACCGGCCAACAAGAGTAAGATTTTGCCCCAGACCAAACGGATTGAAACCATCGGATGATGCATAACCGTATATTTCTTGCTTCGTACGCAAAGTCGGATAAGTCTCATCAAAGTGTTTCCATGCCTCCCCATCACCGGGATGAATCAACACACCCTCTTCACGCAAACTTTCCTTATGCCAACGCATTGCCTCTCGCAGAGATTTAGACGCGTAGAGGCGCTGCAGCCTTGGAATCAACGGCATGTAACGCAACCGCTTATGTGGTCCTGTTTTTCTTGTGTTTTGAACTCCCTCCGATTTGGCTTATATCTACTTTGTCCGCAAATTGAACACTCGTCTTCTCGTGAATCTTCCTTGTAGAATAGCATGCAAATATTCTTACACGCATCAATCTTTTTCATAACATAGCCCAATCTCGCCCAACCAACTTCTTTGTCTCATAAAAGTTTGTAACCATCTTATTCTCTTTCGGCAACATCCGCTTAATTGCTTTCATGATACGATTATAGCGCATCGGCTAATATTGCAATCCGCCTTTATGTTAAGGAGCTCACCACGCTCTCCAACACACCGATCTCGCAACCTCGGATAGACCTTCTTTGCAGAGTCCATAGCATCAATAAATTTCTTGGCCAGCAGGGGTTGGTTCTTGCCGTTGGTTCTCCTCGACCAATCGAAGGAAGGACCGCCGCATCCCTAACCATATCTTCCATATTCAAAGGTGGTTCTTCATTGTCCCGAATAATAGGTTCGGGTTCGGGAGGTACATGAATATTCTCTGGGGATTATTCGCAACATTTGTGCGCAATCTCGCCACCACGACGGGTCCACCGTTTGTACCCAACTTCAAACCCGTTACGCAAAAGATGTTTCGAGTCTCGATCAAGCTTAGATACTTGACATTACAACACTTGTCGCATGGACACCTAATCTTACCATCCTTATCCATGTGACCGGTTTTATTTAATTGAGCAAATTCAACAAACCCCTTCAACCTCTATAAAACTCAGGATTGATACCGCGTTGATTCGGCAACTTCCGCTTATACATCCAACTACGATCATCAAGTACCGTACATTACTCCCGCATTGCAATCCATATATTATACGTACACTCAATTTAATCGACGGATGAAACAAAATCGGGATGTTAATAATTATTGGATTTCATAATATATTAACAGCTATATAGAAGTAATTAACGTATTATCACTTCCCTAAATTTGAATTACAAACTTAAAAGCAACACGCATCTTCTTAAAATAAATATAAAGCTTCTAACTCATATTTAACAATATATTAACAGTCTTCTTAAAGTGTCTAGGAACTCGTTCCCGCTCCCGAACTCGAATCTCTACTCTTCCTCCGCCTCGGTCCCCGGGAGGTCTTTGGTCTAGGTATGTTGAAAAAGCCGCCGGACTCGTCCCGGCTCGTGTATCGTGTGAGCCGGTGGATATATCACCCGTAGCTCTCGCACGCTTCTTCCTCGCCTCAAGGCCTCCCTCGCGAGCTATCACTTCGGATCATTTCTCAAAGCAGCCTTCTCCGAATCTCCCGTCTCTCATAATCCGCTGCAATGTCGCCAAGTGATTTCATCGTGGTTGCTCTTGGCCTCCATGCTCTTAATGTCCTACTGGAAGAATAGTCTGCCCCAAAACACTCTCGGCGTCGAGCCTCTATCATCACCGTACAGACCTTGCCGCTCCTCGTACCATGTCGTATACTCTGGTCGAAATGTGCTACCTCTAGTCTCGACTGAGTAGTGGTCGTATCGGAAGAAAGCCCTCTAGAAATGCTCGCCAAAGAAATGTGTAGTCTCGAGGCTCGGGCCATAATCATCGGCATTGTATTAGTCGTCAACCGCTCTCTCAAAGTCCGAATGGTCCGCCGCGGTATCCGTACTGTCTCGCTCACTAGAGATGGAATGCAAAAAGGATGATACATGTAGTCCCTAAGTCGGACAATAATCCGACCCGCCCCGAATATCTCTCATAGTCCGCAATCCCCACGCCGGAATCCAATAGTACTGTGTTTGCGGTCTCATATCGGGCCAAGGCCAACCTCCTATGCCAACTCTCGCAGCGGCATCCCTCAATATCCCGCGCCGTCCGGCCACCCAAGGTAATGCCGTCGCCCTCCGGGCAAAGGGCGAGATCAAGCGAAATCTCTCATACGCCCACAATGATAGTAATCTGGGCCGCTCGAACCTACGTACTGGATCCTCCGCTAATCTATCAATGCCGTGGGTATGTCTCCGCTAGCAACAAAGGGAATGATGTCCATCGCTCCCCGTCCGTATTGAATATGCCGGATGTCAACTCCTCGATCACCTCTCGCCGCTCGATGATCTCTAACAGCCGTAGCCGGACACACTCCGATGTAGCCGCTAAGTAGTGCGCAGCATGTAATGAGCAACATGAATATATCTAAGGAAGTGGATAGATCAAACACCGGGCTGGTCCGACTCAATCTCGGCTATATGAGTCAAGTCTATGAATCTATCGTCAACGACAATGCCCGATACCCACCTGGCCGATAATCCCAAGAATTCAGATAGTTGCTCCGTAATCGATCGTCCGTCTCGAGGAAATGCCACGCCCTCGACTCACCCACACCCGCCGCGGCTGCTCGAAAATCCTCCATCGTTGGCATCGATCGTTGTACGATAGGGTGAACACATGTCGCTCCGAATCCCAAAAGCACGAAGCAAATGGAAAGCGCATCCCAATCAATCTTCCAATCTTTTAGAGACCAGATGCATGGCATGCTATACCTCCCCGTCAATAAGTTTCCTGTTGTTTTTGGTGAAAGCGCGTGAGTTCAAGAATGTCTTGTTGAAATTGAAACTCGCGGGAAACAATTTCTCCATTGTAATGCTCCATGCCGCCTTAAATTGGGGCCGCTGACTTTTTACCTATTAATATTGTGAATAATTGTATCAACAAATCTCGAGCTCTAGTTCAAACTAAACTAAAGGATAATGGTGTCCCTACCTAACCACCTACTCGTCCTTTAAGTGCATGTTTGATAAACCTATCCCATCCCGAAATGCATGATTATATGAAATGCAAATATCACTTTGCCTACTTGCTTTATAATCGAAAATAAAGAAATTTCGGCTTTTGCATAGACCTAAATTATTACTATTGTGAATAATTTTAAATATTAATATTTAATTTTTGTTGTAAAATATATAATTTTACAATGATGAATTAAATTAACATTTATAAACAAGATAAGAGTCGTTATCATCTGACATCAAACTATCAAAACCCTATTCAGTTTAGACCAAGAAAGATAGAGCAAATAGTTTGTTGCTTGAGCAAAGGATTGCTTAATATAGTTTTTCCAGCCATCGTTCTCCTCTCTAAGAATTCAAACATCACAGCCATACCTGATAGCTGGCCGCTTTTACTTCTTCATCGGTGATATACGGTCACAAGTAAAAACAAGATAACAAGATAACACCAAAGCTGAAGAGAAAACAAATTTCCTCCAATTTTTTCAATCTTCACCTTCCATTTACCCAAGATCCCGATTGCGTAATCTTCCTCATGAGCCCGAAAGCCGGCGGTGTTGCCCTCAATCTCACGGCAGCACATGCCCAATCTCACGGCTGCACATGCGAAGCAACCGTGAGATTGAGGGCAACACCGCCGCCTTTCAAGCTCATGAGGAAGATTCTCGCAATCAGATCTCGAGTAAATGGAAGGTGGAGATTAAAAAAATTGGAGGAAAGTTCTGTTTTCTCTTCACCGGTGTTATACCGTTACCTTGTTTTTACTTGTGACCGTATAACACCAAAGGAAGAGTAAAATGTATTAATCGACAAGAACATGGCCGTGATGTTTGAGATCCTTAGAGAGAAGAGAACAAAATAAACCGGAAAAACTCTTATTAAAACGTAAAATCCTTTGCTCAAACCGACAAGAACTTATTTGCTCTATCTTTCTTGATCAAAGATGGACGGATTTTGATAGTCAGTGGGTGAGAAAGGCTCTCATCTTATTTATATTTTAAGATGTTAACCACCAACCACAATACCCTAAGGTGCATCTAGGGTGCCAGGATTGATATCAAGCGCCAAACGTAGCGATATTACATCACCGTCCGCGATGCCGTCAATCGCCCCAAAATGGGATCTAGAACCACTAAGGTAGTGTGCGGTTGAATATGTTACATTATTGATACATTCACCCCCTTTCCTCCCCTTTGACTTTAAAAGACTTGAAAATTAGATATTTAGTAACTTATCTAATTGTTGCATATGTAATATGTTATGTTTATTAAATATGTAACATGTTATATTTACTAAATATAAATATGTTAGGCACCAAAGGAAAATATCAAGTCTATTGCACAAGCATTTGGCCCAAAGATTGAAACTTTAAAAGTAGATTTACTATTATAATTAATCAAAACAAGAAAATCCCCAACCGGCAGCTTTTGTATCTTCTACAAACCGAAGTCAGATTTTCTTGTTTTCTCGATTAATTGCTAAATCTACTTTCAAAGTTTCAATCTTTGGACCTAATGCTTGTGCAAAAACTTGAGATTTTCCACTCCAAAGATAACCCCACGGTAGTGGTTGTACGTGATAGTAGTGGGGTGGAAAATATCAAGTTTGCACAAGATTTGGCCCAAAGATTGAAACTTTGAAAGTAGATTTATTATTATAATAATTAATCAAAGTTTCAATCTTTGGGCCTAACGCTTGTGCAAAAACTTGAGATTTTCCACTCCAAAGATAACCCCACGGTAGTGGTTGTACGTGATAGTAGTGGGGTTGGCTTCTATCCCATCCCGAAATACACGCATGAATTGCAAATATCACTTTGTCTACTTGCTTTATAATCGAAAATCAAGAAATTTTGACAAAGATAACCCCACGGTCTCCAAGTGCACGACGTAGACTAGGTCAATCAAACACTATCGATTATAATCGACTGCTGTAATCAACCATATATGTCTAGTATACACTCGTGAGAACAATAGATTAATGCAACCGGAAATATTTCAACTATCGACAATTCAAGCAATTTTAATAGACAATAATGATATTTATATATATACATATATGTATATTTTTATTTTTATTTTTATTAAATATAACATGTTACATATTTGATTATGAGTACGGTTATTTATCGTTTTCTTTATAGTGGCATATGTTTTCTTCTATTCGTTAATATTACTAACATATGTTTTCTTCTATTCGTTAATATTACTAAATATGTAACAAACTAGGATACGTAAACCGTATCCTAATTTGTTTCATATAAGGTGCATCTAGTGGTACCAGGATTGATATCAGCGCCAAACGTAGGCGACATAATCACCGTCCGCGATGCCGTCAATCGCCCCAAAATGAGATCTAGAACTAGATGTTCCTAAACTATTTCATCCACGCTTTTCTTACTTATTTGTTTGTAATTGAAGCAAATAATACTAAGTTTACACCTTGTCTAATTCCTCCCATTAGTGGGATTAGGGTATCAACCACACTCACATTCCAGCTTGTTAAACAACAAAATGACATCACAATGGGCGCCCAAAGCACGGAAATGCTTATTCAAGGTTACCGATCAAATGAAGTCATCCATCCTACAAAGCTCACCCCACTCAACAGAGCAAAGAATCATGATTCTCAAATACCATCTTTCACACCAAAGAAGCTAAATTTTGTAACCAATCATTTGGGGAAGGGGGGAGCAAGTCATTTAACCATATAAATTACATTAATTTACACTCCCAATCACATACCAAAAAATAAAGAAAATAAAGCAAAGAACCATAGAGCCAGGTAATCCACATAACGATCAACATACACTACGTATATGTTAAATGACTTGTGATTAACATAGACATGACTTGTGAGTAACATAGACATGTGTCATGTGCCCATAAAAAGTTATGCATATGACATATGACACTTTCTCCGTTATAAATCTAACGAAAAGTTAGATTATATATCAATTTACAAAATGACAAACTCAAGAATCGATTGTCTAATTTTTAATGTTGGTAACCAAATTGCAAAGGTTATACAACTTAAAGCTCTTCTTACAAAGGCAAGCAATCGCTTGCCGAAAGCCTTTTGTACTACCTACAGTGACACTCTTTATAACTCTCAACTTTTTAGTCTCACCCATCATTCCTGTTTCTCTCCTGTTTCCTATTTCATAGTAATATACTATAACTCTATTCTATGGATGTTACCCGTGAAGACTTACTATCCAATTAGAGCCAACGCTATGACTTATGAAAATCTTAGTCTAACAAATAAGATTGCTGCCACGCTAACGGCATAAGTGACTTTGAGCGGATGTGAAGGGAAAACGTTCCAGGAGCAAGACGTGTACTCACCAAAGAAAAGATCGATGAGTCGAATAACTTTTCTTAAAACATCTCAAAAGCAGCCAGCTTGCACAAGAGCT
>JAFEMH010007986.1:0-68503 GCA_022495995.1 Adenophora triphylla var. japonica | reverse complement strand
ACATTTGGGAGCAAGGAACCTTCCTTGGATCCCGACTTCTTAAGTCTAGTGCCTCGGCCTAGCATACAAAAATATGAGCAATGGAAATAACACGAATCATAACAAGGATTTTCTATTGATATTCAAAAAAAATTACAAAAGCCCTACCATCTATTACGTAGAAACAAAGGAAAAAAAAAAAAAGCTATCCTAAGATTGGTGCATGTCATCGAAAGGCTTGTCGGCCGATCTTCGGTGATAGTGTCGGGGAGGAAGGACCGTTTGTTCGGTGAAGGCATTATTTTCCTCGGTCCCTCCTTCCACCTCGGCTTCTATGTCCCTCGGGCTCTTCGGCGTCTTGATCGCCTCCACTGTGTCTTTAATATTGCTCGGGGACAACAGAGGCCGGCCTCCGCACTTCCTGCAAGCATGAGCATCCTTGGCGGCCCATCGCCTCCAAGTTGCTTTCGAGAATCAGGGGACCAAGTGATGGAGAGCCCCGACTTCCTCGGCATATTGATCCCCGCAAATTAGCCGGGCAACCTTATTAATGTCCAGACCGGTGGAAGGATCACCAAAATGCTCCGGGCCAAATGAAGATAGCCATCTTCAAACATGGTGGCCGTTTGCTCGTCCACGGCCTCTCTCGAAGGCCGAGCCGGCCATCATCAGCTTCCTTGAAAGCCGAGCTCTCCTTGAACCGAGCTCACCGGCCTCTTCCTCCCTAGCCGGGAGGGTAGCTTCCTAATCCCCGGCATTTTGGCCTCGCCTTCATCGGCCTTGGTTTGAAGCTCGGCCTTATCGCCCTTTGCTCGGGCAAGCTCTTCATTTTTAAGCGGAGATTTTCCTCGGCCTTTCGCCTCTTTCTTCCTCGGCCCTTTTCACCTCGGCCTTCACCTTGGCCTTGGGCGCCACAAGTTCCGCGTCCTTGGCCTTTAAAAGCTTAGCCAAGGAAGCCTTATCATTTTCACTCTTTGCTTGGGCAGCCTTGGCCTCATTCAGACGCCTTGTCTTCTTCTTGGCTAGAACATTCTCGTACGCCGTGACAGAAGCCAACTGGAAGATAAATCATTATTAGAAAGGCAAAACAATATCAAGGACAATAACCAAGAAAAGGGATTAACATTTACCTCGGCGATCAAGAGTCCCTTATGGCAGAGCAAGGTGTCCTCGTTAGGAGCCTCCTTACAAAAGGTCTCATAAGCTTCCTCGTCCATGGCCCTCTGAATGGGAGCACGACCCAATCTTACCAAGGGACCCTACCTTGCCAACAGGGGAAGTCCCTTAAGACGAGGAACATTGAGGGACATACTTTTGGCCAGCTCGTCGGCCTCCTCAACAGTCTTGATAGATTGAACGGTTAAGGGAGGGGAGCATCAACGTTGGGGCCGCACCGACGCTTGCCCGCTTAGCCGCCGGCTCCTCGGCGCTAACAGCTTGGCGTCCTTTTGGAGCACGATCTCCTTTGACGAGGCTAGTTTCCTCGGTCGCCTCTTCCTCGGCATCAACATGGAGGCTATGCCCTCTCGCAGCTTGATGGATTAGTTTGATCGTCGCCCGCCGGTTCCTCGGCATTCACTTCCCGTGTAATTTAAGGGGAAGGGGTTGGTCATCTTGAACATTGAGGATGAGGTTACGGGCATTGGCATCCTCCCTCCTTTCTACCAAGGCAGCCTTCTTGCTCAGCCTCCTCTTCCTCTTCACTAGCTCTTGGGGACTAAGTCTCTCCATGGCTAAAGCTTCTTCTTCCTCTGCTAGATAGATGCAAGGACGAGGAAAGAGTTAAATACGGGCAGAGGTAACAAGCATTTGAAAAGTACAAGTAAAAAAGAAACATTTACGTCCAACTATGTCGATGGCTTTCAAACATTGGTCCCGGGGACGTTCAGTCTTGCACGTAATGCAATCCTCATGGAACACTAAGCTGGGGTGAATTGTCCAGTCATTGAAGCGTCTCCCCCTCTTTACGGTGACAAGGGGAGATACCCCATCCTTCTTCCCCGGCATCAAACCCGCCTGAATGTAATAATGGTCCGAGGACTCAATCACTGACCAATCGAGGACCCCCACCTCGGCAAATTCTTCTAGGCGTTTAATCAAGTCCTTGGTCCATTCATATTGTTGGACGGGGAACGAAGAAGTTGGACCTTTACAAGGAGACTGGAACTCCCATCCTTGGCGGCTCTCTACCCTTATAACGTGGTTATCCCAACCAGCAACTTTGCTAGACATAGGGAGGAGCAGCTTTGGTTTCTTAGACGCACTCTTGATGACGAGGAGCCAACTCTCCTTGACAAATTGAACATGGTAGAAATGTCTAAAGGCTCCCATGGTTGGCTCGTACCCTAAGCTACGGCAAAGGACGATGAAGCTGACAAGAACCCGAGTACCATTAGCTCCTAGCATGGCCGGCACTGCCCTCACATCGTCTAAAAATTCGCAGATGAAAGGATCCAGGGGAAGACGAAGTCCTTGTTGGAATTGTTTGAAGTAGAAGTGGACGAAGTCTTGATTATAGTAAAAGTTGTCCTCTTCCTTCTTTGTCTTCAGCTCCATATGGCCCATATAAGTTAGCCTGTACTCAGCTTTGTCTACCCCGTACTTGGAGTACAGCTTTTCCAGCATGGGATCCCCGGCTCTTGGGGTCCTCTCTTGTCTTTGTCCTAATCCTTGGCCTCCTCGTCCTCGGCCTCCTCTTCTTCGGGCCAAACGGCCATCAGTTTGTGCTTCATCCATGAAAGCATCAACTATCTGAGTAGACGAGGAGGGTTCTCCTTCTCTTCCCGTCATATCTACATAAAGACGAGGAGACAAAATTAGTGACCTCGTCCATGACTGATTTAGGACGGGGAAGGGAGATTCCCCTCCTCGTCATTTAATAAGGCCGAGGAGGGAGCCGTACCTCTCAGGCGCTCACGCATTTCGCGATCAGAGGCCGGGTAGAACAGGTTGATGTGCTCCATCATCTCAGCCCTATCCTCAAAAACTATAATGTTGGGTGAACCAGACTCAATCCTATCTATTCTTATGGAGTCAGGGTATTGGAGGAATAGACGAGTTCGACCATAACCTCTTAACTGCTTGCTTACATCATCCAGAGTGAGCATCAACCATGGACCTCTCTCTCTACGATAGACCCTCAAATTTCCAGTATGATATCCATAACGGAATCGGGGAGAATGGTCCCAAGAACGAGCCATTTCTAAGGGGAATCAAAAATAAAAGGGGAGTTCATTCAATATTCAAGAAAGTCCATATAAAATACAATGAAAATCAAAAGTTTGAAGTTTTTTGAATTGATGAAGAAAAGCTTCATTCTTTAACAATGGAGGTTTGCCAGTTCTTGGTGTGTTCAAGATTCTTCCCAACAAACCCTAAGAAGATGGAAATAAGACTCAAAATGCATAAAAGGGGAGAAATTTCATACCTGAGTTTGAAGAGGTTGATGGAATCACAA
The DNA here is from genome assembly GCA_022495995.1 of Adenophora triphylla var. japonica. Classification (NCBI taxonomy): domain Eukaryota; kingdom Viridiplantae; phylum Streptophyta; class Magnoliopsida; order Asterales; family Campanulaceae; genus Adenophora; species Adenophora triphylla. Next base: position 65,067 of record JAFEMH010007986.1, on the reverse strand, counting down.
CAGAAAGCTAGCTCGCCGGAAACTGGGTTCGAACAAGATCAAGGTCGCCGGAATTACTGTCGCCTGAACCTTAGCAATTGCTCTCGAGTATTTGGGGTTTGTAAAGAGTAAAATGAGAAGGATTTAGCTTTTTATACCCCTCAATCGGTTTAAACCCATGGGTAAAGTTAACATTCCGGGTCTGGCGCCCCAAGAATTAAATGCGAATTGACGGTTTCAAGGCGTGACAAGGCCGGGGGCCTCAATGGCAACCGTCAGTTATATGAAGCGACGCCGAGGACACGTGTCAAACCCGTTCGTATTCCATATGACGAGAACGAGATGACTTTCTACTCGTCCTAATCCGAGCTAGAAAGTCGGGGGCCACTGAACAGTATAAACCGAGATACGAATATGGGTTTGCTCAAGCTGGGCCTAATTGAATTGGGCCATGAATATTATCTAAATAACCAAGTATCAGGGCCGAGTAAGGTCTTCCTTATATGACGAGGAGCGTTTATCTCAGCCTTATGTCAACATGTTTAGGCCGTTATGCAGCAGGAGACGAGGAAACTAAAGTTCTTACCTCGGCATTTCACCACCATGACGAGGAAACAAAATCATTTACCTCGGCATATCTCCATACCGGCCAATCTCCAAATGACGAGGAAGCAGAATCATCTACCTCGGTCTATTTGTTAAGGCCGAGGTAAAACATTTGTGTTCCTCGGCGTTCCGGTTAGCAGAACATACAATCCTTATACAACAAGGATTACACATTCATGATTCAATCCAGATTGAAATCAACTACACCAATCCAAGTCAAACAATGACTCCTTAACAGATGTAATTCTCTTAGGATTACATCTTATCTCTTTACAAGTTTATTTCAACATGGATTCTATCAATCCATCCTTATAAATACAAGCCCCATGGCTCATTATTAGGTACGTCACTTTTTACATTGGGAAAACTCTGTCCATTTGTTTTCTTACATACAAACCGTGAACTTACTCTCACGCCGGAGGGCCTTTAGCCGGATCCGCCCCGGCTTAGTTTACGTGTTTTCTCTTATTTTCAGGCCTTGCAATCACCGGAGCAATCATCGCTTGGATTTGGGCTGTTTTGACGATTTTGGCATCATCAGGGTGTTAATTTGTTGTGAATATGAATTTGCTGGGAATTGAATTTTCTGATTTTACGTGGCTCGGTTTCTGTTCTGGGAATTGGGTTTAGATGCCAGGTCTCTCTCTCTCCCTACATTCCAACACACACACAAATTGATTTGGTAATGTTTCCTTTTGTGACCTACGATTAATGATTTCTGTATAAATTATCTTTTTTTTTTTTTAATTTGTACTAAATGTGCTGGCCTTTGAAAGTTTGACAGTTCATCTGGATTTTATCTGGACTAGGGTTAAGATCTTTATGAATTTATAAGTTTCTGTTATTGGTGTACACATAATTATTTTTGACATTTTTGAAGCTTATTGGTTGTATTTTTTCTTCCCCTTAAATGTTCTTGCTTTGATGTTACTTTGACTAAATGATTCATTTGATTAGCTTTTGTGTCATGATATGCCCTTGGATTGTTACTTTTTTCTATTACTTAGGGTTATAGTAAGTAACATTGCAGTTTATGGGCTTCCCCCAAGGTATATCTCTATAGCAGGTTATGGTAATGTCAATGAGGAACCTGACATTACACCAGCTTATGTTTAGTCATGACAAACATAATTTGGGGTGTCGAACTAGAAGCTGAAATCTTAAATATGTTAGCATTTTGAAAATAAACATATGTTTTTAGCAGATGTTCGCACCAAACCAACTGAAAGTAAGAAACTTCACCCATACTCACCCAGCCCGGGGATCTCTAACGATTATTTGAGTCTTTTCACTTGTCTCAATATTGTGAGCAAAGACATCTAATCCTGAGTTTGCCAACATTGATACTGCTTCTAAGTCACCCCGAAAATCGGAGGTCAAACACTCGATCATAATATCGTGCTTGAGTTTGCCTAGCATGACTACCATTCCTTTGAAGGATGCTTACTTCAATTATATTTTCTATGGGAAAGTTAGGAAGTTGTGAGGTTGTAATTTTGCTTGGGGATTTTAACTAGGTTTTTGTTCAAATTTATAATGATATCGCACACGAAGATAGTTTGACTGAATTTAGGTAATTTGAGCTTTAAAATGAGGTACTTTTGATACATTTTTTCCAATAATATGAATCATATATCATTCCTTAACCCTACTCACTTTAACAAGATTTAACTACCTAAAGGTGGATAATCATGAAATTGATTCATGCTAGTATTCACACATAGTAAACATAAATCATGCAACTATATTATAAATGTCTTTCGAAACATGAAAGAATTAGGAAGAATAATAACAATTTTGATAACCCAACAAATATATTAAACTAATAAAACAAATATATTAAACTAATAAAAGTAAGCACGAATGATCATGAGTTGAGACTTTAATTGATCTCAATTACAAACAAATAAGTAAGAAAACTGTGGATGAAATAGTTTAGGAACATCTAGTTCTAGATCTCATTTTGGGGCGATTGACGGCATCGCGGACGGTGATTATGTCGCCTACGTTTGAGCGCCCGATATCAATCCCGGTACCCTAGATGCACCTTATATGAAACAAATTAGGATACAGCTTTACGTATCCTAGTTTGTTACATATTTAGTAATATTAACGAATAGAAGAAAACATATGTTAGTAATATTAACGAATAGAAGAAAACATATGCCACTATAAAGAAAACGATAAATAACCGTACTCATAATCAAATATGTAACATGTTATATTTAGTAAACATAACATGTTACATATTTAGTAAACATAACATGTTACATATGCAACAATTAGATAAGTTACTAAATATCTAATTTTCAAGTCTTTTAATCCAACTCCACTACTATCACGTACAACCACTACCATGGGGTTATCTTTGGAGTGGAAAATCTCAAGTTTTTGCACAAGCATTAGGTCCAAAGATTGAAACTTTGAAAGTAGATTTAGCAATTAATCAAAACAAGAAAATCCCCAACTTCGGTTTGTAGAAGATACAAAAGCTGCCAGGTTGGGGATTTTCTTGTTTTCTCGATTAATTATAATAGTAAATCTACTTTTAAAGTTTCAATCTTTGGGCCAAATGCTTGTGCAATAGACTTGATATTTTCCATCGGTGTAACATGTTATATTTAGTAAATATAACATGTTACATATTTAGTAAACATAACATGTTACATATGCAACAATTAGATAAGTATTTAAATATCTAATTTTCAAGTCTTTTAATGATAAAAAGCTAAAAAGTTACTAAATATCTAATTTTCAAGTCTTTTAATCCAACTCCACTACTATCACGTACAACCACTACCATGGGGTTATCTTTGGAGTGGAAAATCTCAAGTTTTTGCACAAGCATTAGGTCCAAAGATTGAAACTTTGAAAGTAGATTTAGCAATTAATCAAAAACAAGAAAATCCCCAACTTCGGTTTGTAGAAGATACAAAAACTGCGGTTGGGGATTTTCTTGTTTTCTCGATTAATTATAATAGTAAATCTACTTTTAAAGTTTCAATCTTTGGGCCAAATGCTTGTGCAATAGACTTGATATTTTCCATCGGTGTAACATGTTATATTTAGTAAATATAACATGTTACATATTTAGTAAACATAACATGTTACATATGCAACAATTAGATAAGTATTTAAATATCTAATTTTCAAGTCTTTTAATGATAAAAAGCTAAAAAAGTTACTAAATATCTAATTTTCAAGTCTTTTAATCCAACTCCACTACTATCACGTACAACCACTACCATGGGGTTATCGGAGTGGAAAATTTCAAGTTTTTGCACAAGCATTAGGTCCAAAGATTGAAACTTTGAAAGTAGATTTAGCAATTAATCGAGAAAACAAGAAAATCCCCAACTTCGGTTTGTAGAAGATACAAAACCTCAGCTTGGGGATTTTCTTGTTTTCTCGATTAATTATAATAGTAAATCTACTTTTAAAGTTTCAATCTTTGGGCCAAATGCTTGTGCAATAGACTTGATATTTTCCACTGGTGTAACATGTTATATTTAGTAAATATAACATGTTACATATTTAGTAAACATAACATATTACATATGCAACAATTAGATAAGTTACTAAATATCTAATTTTCAAGTCTTTTAAAGTCAAAGGGGGAGGAAGGGGGTGAATGTATCAATAATGTAACATATTCAACCGCACACTACCTTAGTGGTTCTAGATCCCATTTTGGGGCGATTGACGGCATCGCGGACGGTGATGTAATATCGCCTACGTTTGAGCGCCTGATATCAATCCTGGCACCCTAGATGCACCTTAGGGTATTGTGGTTGGTGGTTAACATCTTAAAATATAAATAAGATGAGAGCCTTTCTCACCCACAGCTATCAAAATCCGTCCATCTTTGATCAAGAAAGATAGAGCAAATAAGTTCTTGTCAGTTTGAGCAAAGGATTTTCTCGCTTAATAAGAGTTTTTCCGGTTTCATCGTTCTCTTCTCTCTAAGGATCTCAAACATCACAGCCCATGTTCTTGTCGATGTCTTTTACTCTTCATGGTGTTATACGGTCACAAGTAAAAACAAGGTAAAGATAACACCAGTGAAGAGAAAACAAACTTTCCTCCAATTTTTCAATCTCCACCTTCCATTTACTCGAGATCTGACAGTCTTCCTCATGAGCTTGAAAGTCGGCGGTGTTGCCCTCAATCTCACGGTTGCTTCGCATGTGCAACCGTGAGATTGAGGGCAACACCGCCACCTTTCAGCTCATGAGGAAGATTCCGCAATCAGATCTTGGGTAAATGGAAGGTGGAGATTGAAAAATTGGAGGAAATTTCTGTTTTCTCTTCACTGGTGTTATACTGTTACCTTGTTTTTACTTGTGACCGTATATCACCAGTGAAGAGTAAAACAGGCACTGTCAAGACATGGCTGTGATGTTTGAGATTCTTAGAGAGGAGGACAGTGAAACTGGAAAAACCTATATTAAACAGAAAATCCTTTGCTCAAACTGACAAGAACTTATTTGCTCTATCTTTCTTGGTCTAAGCTGAGATAGGGTTTTGATAGTTGTGGATGATAACGACTCTCATCTTGTTTATAAATGTTAATTTAATTCATCATTGTAAAATTATATATTTTACAACAAAGAATTAAATATTAATATTTAAAATTATTCACAATAGTAATAATTTAGGTCTATGCAAAAGCCGAAATTTCTTTATTTTCGATTATAAAGCAAGTAGGCAAAGTGATATTTGCATTTCATATAATCATGCATTTCGGGATGGGATAGGTTTATCAAACATGCACTTAAAGGACAGAGTAGGTGGTTAGGTAGGGACACCATTATCCTTTAGTTTAGTTTGAACTAGAGCTCAAGATTTGTTGATACAATTATTCACAATATTAATAGGTAAAAAGTCCCGGCCCCAATTTAAGGCAAAGATGGAGCATTACAATGGAGAAATTGTTTCCCGCGAGTTTCAATTTCAACAAGACATTCTTGAACTCACGCGCTTTCACCAAAAACAACACCGGAAACTTATTGACAGGGAGGTATAGCATGCCATGCATCCGGTCTCTAAAAGATTGGAAGATTGATTGGGATCTCGCTCCGAGCCGCTTCGTGCTTTTGGGATTCGGAGCGACATGTGTTCACCCTATCGTACAACGATCTCGATGCCAACGATGGAGGATTTTCGAGCACCGGCGGTGTGGCCGAGTCGAGGACTGTGGCATTTCCTCGAGACAGACGATCGCCACGGAGCAACTATCTCGAATTCTTGGGATTATCGCCAGACCGGGTATCGGGCATTGTCGTTGACGATAGATTCATAGACTTGACTCATATAGCCAGATTGAGTCGGACCAGCCCCGGACTGTTTGATCTATCCACTTCCTTAGATATATTCATGTTGCTCATTCCGTCTCGCGCACTACTTCGCGGCTACATCGGAGTGTGTCCAGCTACGCTGTTAGAGATCATCAGGAAGCTGAGAGGTGATCGAGGAGTTGACATCCGGCATATTCAATCTGGACAGGGAGCGATGGACATCATTCCACTGTTGCTAGCGGAGACATACCACGGCATTGATAGATTAGCCGGAGGATCCGAGTACATGGGTTCAGGCAGCCCCAGATTACTATCATTGTGGCTGTATGAGAGATTTCGCTTGATCTCGCCACTGCGAGGGGCGAGACGGCATTACCTTGGGTGACTGGACAGCGCAGGATATTGAGGGATGCCGCTACTGAGAGTTGGCATAGGAGGTTGGCCTTGGCCCGATATGAGACCGCAAACCTGTACTATTGGATTCCGGCATGGGGATTGCAGACTATGAGAGATATTCAGGACGGGTCAGTTATTGTCCGACTTCCGGGACTACATGTATCATCCTTTTGCATTCCATCTCTAGTGAGCAGACAGTACGGATACCCGCAGCAGACCATTCGGACTTTGAGAGAGCAGTTGACGACTAATACAATGCCGATGATTATGACTGAGCCTCAGACTACACATTTCTTTGGCAGAGCATTTCTAGAGGGCTTTCTTCCGATACGACCACTACTCCGTCAGACTAGAGGTAGCACATTTCTGACCACCGAGTATCTGACATGGTACGAGGAGCAGCAAGGTCCTGTACAGCTGATGATAGAGGCTCGACGCCGAGAGTGTTTTGGGGCAGACTATTCTTCCAGCCGGACATTAAGAGGCATGGAGGCCAAGAGCAACCCTGATGAAATCACTGGCGACATTGCAGCAGATTATGAGAGACGGGAGATTCGGAGAGCTGCTTTGAGAAATGATCCCGAAGTGATAGCTCGCAGGGAGGCCTTGAGGCAGAAAGAGCATCTGAGAGCTACCAGGACCGATTGATCCACCTGCTCACACGATACCCGAGCCAGACGAGGTCCGACCGACTTTTTCAACATACCTAGACCAAAGACCTCTGGGGACCGAGGCGGAGGAAGAGTAGAGATTCGAGTTCGGGAGCGGGAACGAGTTCCTAGACACTTTAAGAAGACCTCGTTAATATATTGTTAAATATGAGTTAGAAGCTTTATATTTATTTTAAGAAGATCTGTGTTGCTTTTAAGTTTGTAATTCAAATTTAGGGAATGATAATACGTTAATTACTTCTAAACGGTTAATATATTATGAAATCCAATAATTATTAACATCCCGATTTTGTTTCATCCGTCGATTAAATTGAGTGTACGTATAATATATGGATTGCAATGCAGAGTGATGTCTCGTTAACGATGATCGTAGTTGGATGTATAAGCGGAAGTTGCCGAATCAACGCGGTATCAATCCCGAGTTTTATAGAGGGTTGAAGGGGTTTGTTGAATTTGCTCAATTAAATAAAACCGGTCACATGGATAAGGATGGTAAGATTAGGTGTCCATGCGACAAGTGTTGTAATGTCAAGTATCTAAGCTTGATCGAGACTCGAAACATCTTTTGCGTAACGGGTTTGAAGTTGGGTACAAACGGTGGACCCGTCATGGTGAGCCGAGATTGCGCACAAATGTTGCGAATAATCCCCGAGAATATTCATGTACCTCCCGAACCCGAACCTATTATTCAGGACAATGAAGAACCACCTTTGAATATGGAAGATATGGTTAGGGATGCAGCCAGTCCTTCCTTCGATTGGTCGAGAACCAACAAGAAGAACCAACCCCGCAGCCCAAGAAATTTATTGATGCTATGGACTCTATAAAAGAGAAGGTCTATCCAGGTTGCGAGATCAGTGTGTTGGAGGCTGTGCCTGAGCTCCTTAACATAAAAGTTGATTGCAATATTAACCAGTCCGCTTATAATCGTATCATGAAAGCAATTAAGCGGTTGTTACCGAAAGAGAATAAGATGGTTACAAGCTTTTATGAGACAAAAAAGTTGGTTGGGCAGATTGGTCTATGTTATGAGAAGATTGATGCGTGTAAGAATGACTGCATGCTATTCTACAAGGAAGATTCACAGAAGACATAGTGTTCAATCTGCGGACAAAGTAGATATAAGCCAAATCGGAGGGGGAGTTCAAAACACAAGAAAAACATACCACATAAGCAGTTGCGTTACATGCTGTTGATTCCAAGATTGCAACGCCTCTACGCGTCTAAATCTACTGCAGAAGCAATGCGTTGGCATAAGGAAAGTTTGCATGAAGAGGGTGTGTTGATTCATCCCAGTGATGGGGAGGCATGGAAACACTTTGATGAGACTTATCCCGACTTTGCGTCCGAAGCAAGAAATATACGGTTATGCATCTCGCTTCCGATGGTTTCAATCCGTTTGGTCCTGGGGCAAAATCTTACTCTTGTTGGCCGGTTATAGCCACTGCCTACAATCTTCCGCCCCGGTTGTGTATGAGTGATCCCCACATGTTCTTGTCGTTATTCATCCCGGCCCAAACAGCCTCGGGAGGAACATTGACGTCTATCTCCGACCTTTGATGGACGAATTGAAGCAGCTTTGGGAGGATGGGGTCGAAACGTGGATGCTTTCAAGCGAGAGAATTTCAGCATGAAGGCTGCGTTGATGTGGACGCTTAATGACTTCCCGCATATGGGATGTTATCGGGTTGGAGCACCCACGGGAAGTTGGCCTGTCCGTATTGTATGAGTGACACAAAGTCTTTCACGCTCACGCACTCGGAAAACCATGTTGGTTCGATTGCCATAGACAATTTCTTCCGGAGGACCACCCATTCAGGACCCAAGAATGCGTTTAAAAAGAACAAGATTGACCATGATGAGGCCCCGATTCGTTTAAGTGGTGACACGGTCTATGAGGAGGTATCTAGATTGCCCGATCCTCGGTGGGGAAAAAGTTTTCGAAGACCAAAATACAAGGGTTTGGGACTACCCATAACCGGATCAAGAGGAGTATATTTTGGGAGCCGCCATACCGGAAAACAAATCTCATTCGACATAACCTTGACGTGATGCACATTGAGAAGAATGTATTCGATAATGTTTTTAACACGTTGATGGATTTCAAGAGAACAACTAAAGACAACGAAAAAGCTCGAAAGGACCTTAAGGAAATCTGTAAGCGGCCGGCCTTAGACTTGGTATACGTCAATGGTAAACCAGCTTAGACCGATGGCTCAATACGTGCTTACAAAGGAAAAGAAGCTCCTCCTCCCGAAATGGCTCAAGGATTTAAGGCTTCCTGATGGTTACGCGTCTAACATTGGTAACCGTGTCAATGTAGAGGAGGGAAAGTGCAGTGGTTTGAAGAGTCACGATTGCCACGTTTTGCCGGATAGGCTACTTCCGATTGCTCTGTGGGTCTCTTGCCCGACAATATCTCGGGGTGGCGCACAGAGTTAAGTGAGTTTTTCCGAGCGTTAACATCGACCACACCGCGTGTTGATCACATGAAAAGCTTGAGGAGAGCATCGTAGTGACTTTGTGCAAACTTGAGAAGATATTTCCTCCTTCATTCTTTGATTCTATGGAGCATTTACCGGTCCACTTGGCATACGGCTAGAGTCGGTGGTCCAAGCTCAATACGTATGGATGTATCCATTCGAGAGGTAATTGAATTTATTCTATTTCTAAATAATTTGAGCGTTAACAATATACCTTCTTTAACATTATTTATGTTTTAATCTACTAATGACTTTTAGGTATCTAGGCCAATTGAAAAGGAAGATGAGCAATAGGGCCATGGTCGAGGCCTCAATTTCGTAGGCCGTTATCATAGATGAGATTGTTGCCTTTGTCGGAACATATTTTCCTCCCGATGTTGATACGAGATTGACTAGGGTTGGCCGCAATTACGATGGTGGTTTTCCGTCTAAGGGAAACATCTCTCGTATTTTCATCCCCGGTCGGTTGCTCGGCAAACGGGTTGGTACGCGTACGTTAACCGCTAAAGAGTTTGCCGCGGTCGAAACGTATGTTCTTCTTAACTGCGACGAGGTTGGGGAATATATCAAGTAAGTCATTGATGTTATGTTTACGCCTCGTCGATTAAATTATGCATGTTTAATTACCCGCATATGAAATGCCTTGTTTAACCCTATTGCGTAATCGTTTGAAGATTTAGCTCAGATTTATCTCCGTAACTCATCGCAACTAGGACAGAAAGAGAATTTCCAACCGGCTAAGGAAATATGTAAATATTTCGTTTCATTCAAATTTATTCTATACACTTCTTTAAACATTCAATCTTAAAATTGTATTAAATTGGTTACAATATTGTCTTATAGATAGCCGAACATCCGGTGATGCCAAAGTCGCGAGGTTAAGACATTTAGCATCATCTCCGTACTTGAACGTTCATTTATACAACGGTTATTTCGTGAATGGCTATGTGTTTCATACCAAAGCTTACGGGGCTCTAAATTGACGTGGAATAGCGGTGTGAAGCTTATAGGGAATGATTATTATGGCGTCCCGAAAGAAGTAGTCGAGGTGGAGTATTTCGGTAGAAACAAAGTGTTGTCTTGTTCAATTGTGATTGGCGGATGCCGTGCGAGGTGTTAAGAAGCACCCCATATTTGACCTCGTCGATGTAAAGGACTCGTCCGTACATAATGGCGACGACGTCTTCATCTTAGCATCTCAAGCACAACAGTATACATGACTCCCTACCCTCGTCCGCGACCCGACGGATTGTGGGTCAGTTTGGATGACCAAGGCTAGGAGCATGATTGACAACCTACCCTCGTCGACAACTACAGAGTCGTCATTAGAAACACCCTATCAAGAGGATGAAATGCCAAAGGCCACCTAACGTTTCATCGCCTAATCATCCATTAGATGATGTCACTCATATTCCTCAAAATGTTGATGAACCCGAGGAGGATATCTTACCAGTGAATTTGCCAACTCCCCGCCTCGTTCGTGTCATCTCGCGCACATTGATATTGATGAATCGAGGAAGAGGAAGAGGAAGAGGAAGAGGAAGAGGAAGAGGAACCAGAGTTTGATTCATCGTAGTCCGAAGACGAAGATGAAGAACTCGAGTTTTGTAGTAATTCAGAGTCCAAGTGATGATGATGGGGACGAAGATTAATAATAGTTTAAAGTTTAAAATTGTATTGTGAATGCTTTAGATTATTAGAACTTTAAAGTTTTATATGTATTGTGAATGCTTTAGATTATTAGAACTTTAAAGTTTCATATGTATTGTGAATGCTTTAGATTATTTTTAATATCCGTCGTTTTATATATATTGTGAATGCTTTAGATTATTAGAACTTTAAAGTTTTATATGTATTGTGAATGCTTTATATTATTAATAGTTTAAAGTTTTATATGTATTGTGAATGCTTTAGATTATTAGAACTTTAAAGTTTTAGATGTATTGTGAATATATTGTTTCCTATTGTTAAAGTTGTATATTTTAATATTTTTACCGTAATACGTATGAGTTCTAGTAGAAAGGGCAAGGGTAAGAAGACTAAGCCTATTTACACATTGATTACCGGGACGCAACCGTCCCGATCCGGTAGCGATGATGTCGACCCTTCACGCAAAGAGTACTAGCTCCACCTCTGGGGCCGGTACTGACTACCGTCGATTCCGAGGAGGATATTTGTCGATATCATCACTTTATGACCAAGAAGTAACTCTTCATTAATTTGATATAAGTTGGTTCCTTTTTGCTTTATATATAATTCATTATTTAAGTTAAAATGTTATTGTATAAATATACTTGCGTGTTTGTAGGTGGATACCCCACCCTGTGGACTAAGATCGGGCAATACTGGCGGTCTCGAAAAATGACCGAGTTTTGGCCCAACTGGAAAAAATTGCCACAGAGGCATAAGGACGATGCGTGGGATGAGTTTAAGGTAATGTGTTAATGGTTTTTATTTAAAACTTAAATGTTAGTTTGTTATTAAAATGTTATAATTAATAATGATTGTACTCTTTTAGTTTTGTAATGTTATCATTATATGTTGTAGGCTAAATATTATTGGGCGCCGTACATCGCCGAGGCGACGGCTAGATATGTTTTCGATCGCGTGCTCACAAGCTATTTAAGGATTATATTTGTCACATATTTATCTATCCTTAATTAGTTTAATTAACAATGATTATACTCTTTTAATTTTATAATGTCATCATTATATGTTTACGAGATATTCATATTTTTTATAGGTACCACGAAGAAAAATTATTATACTACTCGGCTCGCGGCGGGAGAACAGCCCTTGTGTCCTACTTTTATGACCGATGAGGTGTTTGGTCAATTTTGCGAATATTGGGAGCCGCTCGCGGCGAAGGCTATATCCGAACAGTGCCAAGGCCAATAGAGCAGGCTCCTCGGGGTCGGCGGCGTTGCATACCGGGGGACGCTCACGATCGCCGAGCATCACGACCGCATGGTATGTATGCTAATTTAAATGTAGTAGTGTATGGATGCTTTTAAATAGGTTTATGTACGTATGTTAGCTGGGAGCCAATGTTGATGCTATGAAATCCATAGTTTTAGTGTAAATGTAGTGTATGCATGCTTTTAAATCGCTTTAAATGTTGCATTTATATATACAATTTCAATGTAATAATCTCGCTTATTTTATTTATAGGAAAGGGAGTATGGTCCGAATATCGCTTTGTGGATGTTTACGCTAGCACCCATATTCGGAATTCTACGCGCCCGATCAACCTCCGCAATGGGTTGACGATCGATCCGCTAATGCCTTTGTAAGTAAACTATCATTAAATGACTTGATTTTGAATATGTTAATTTATTTATGTACCTTACATTGTGTATATGATTATAATTGTTTGTTTTATTTTTCAGCCGCATATCAAGCCGCCGCTGTTCCAAGGAACGCCTCCCGCGAGCCCGTCCCCTTCGTGCTCGATGTTTGGCACGAGGTCACCTCTCGGGACATCCAAGGAGAGGAGCCCGAGTGTTAGGGATGGGGATTACGGGCGGCAATGCCCGTCGACGCCGACCGGCCGTCGGCGAAATGTAGCCCACCCCACGTTTCATGATCCGAGGGTCGACACTGGAGGCCGCGTTGGAGGAGGAGAAACGCGAGCGGCAAAGCTCATGGATGCTTTGCGCTTCGTACGCAGATGCAGGAGGAGAACGATCGACGTCATGTAGAGATTCAAAGACAACATGCAGAGACTCAAAGACAATTGGCGCCATTGATGGCTCATCTCGGCCAGACTCCTGGGGTAATTTCCGGCGTCCCAGGTTGATTGCGGATTTTTTTAGACATTTTTGTATTAAATTATACTTGTTTGTAAATATTTGAGACATTTGGTACCCACGGGAGCCCCTCCCCGCCTCTCCCCCCGCTCCACCCCTCGCCCCCTCTCCCCCCGCCCCCCCCTCCCCCTTCCCCCCCTCTCCTCCCTCTCCCCCTCCCGAATTGGTACGGTGGTATTTAGTTTTTATTTGGTACGCCGATATTTGAATTTTAGTTTTTATAGTTTTAGTTTTATAAATTGAAATGTTATATCGTGTACAAAAAATTTTGGTTTATTGATATTTTAAATTATTTTTTTAAAATTTATTTCGAGAATCGGCGACGGAATTTTCCGTCTAAATTAATCTTGAAATAAAAATTAATTAAATAAATTAATTTCAAATGACGGAATTTCCGCCGCTATAATCATTTAATTTTTATTTAATTTTTGATTTCAGCGGCGGAAATTTCCGTCGTAATAAAATTTAAATTAAAATTAAATAATTTCAGCGACGGTAATTTCCGCCGCTGAAATAATTTAATTTTAATTTAAATTTTATTACAGCGACGGAAATTTCCGCCGCTGAAATTAACTTAATTAAATTAATTTTTAATAAAGCGACGGAAATTTCCGCCGCTGAAATGAAAATTTAATTAAATTAAATTAATATAGCAGCGGAATTTTCCGTCGCTGAAACCATTAATTCACCGGCGGAATTAAATTCCGTCGGTAAAAGAAAAAAATAGCGGCGGAAATTGACCCGTCGGAGCACTGCGACGAGCTGGTAGCGGCGGACCACCGACGGAATTTTTCCGTCGGTGATTTATTTTAGCGACGGAAATATAATTTTAGTGGCGGAAATTTCCGTCGCTAAATGACCTTTTTCTGGTAGTGAGGAAGAAATAGTGTAATGGGTTTGGCGGTGGTTGATGGGGTGGGAGGAAAGAGGGACGGTGGTGTCGCAGGAGTGAGGGATAGAGATGGAGCGACGGTAGGGGAGGTGGAGGGGCGGCGGCGCAGAGAGAGAATGGAACATGGCGACGGCGGCGTATAGATCTGGGAAGGTGGAGAAAGGCGGCGATGGAGAAACTAGGTTTCGCCGGAAGTGGGGCAGGGGATCGCCGGCGGCAGGGAAAGATGGAGTAGAGAGAGAAAGTGTGTGTATGTGTGTGAGAGTGTGTGTCTGATGGGAAGAGTAATATATACTCCCTCCGTCCCAATAATAGCTTCCCATTTTGCCATTTTGGGTGTCCCGTTAATAGCTTTTACTTTCTTTTTTTGGCAAAGGAATCTTTACTATTCACTCCACTCATTCTCTCTCCTACATTATTTTAATACTCACAACACCATTATAATTTATTATTCCCTCCACTCATTCTCTCTCCTATTTTCAAATTACATTCACAACATTTTTTCTTCCCACCCATTTTATTAATTTGCGTGCAAGGCAAAAAACGGGCAGCTTCTATTGGGACGGAGGGAGTATATATATATATATATATATATATATATATATATATATATATATATATATATATATTACCTCCGTCCCATAACAAGCGACGCAGTTACTGTTTCGCACGGGAATTAAGAAAAAAGTGAAAAGGTTGATGTGTTGTGAGTGTAGATAGTTGAGTAGGAGAGAGAATGAGTGAAGAGAATAGTAAATTATAATGGTGTTGTGAGTATTATAATAATGTAGGAGAGAGAATGAGTGGAGGAAATAGTAAAGATTCTTTTCCATTTTAGGAAGTGTGACTTATCAGTGGGACGCCCAAAATGGCAAAGTGTGTCGCTTGTTATGGGACGGAGGAGTATATATATATATATATATATATATATATATATATATATATAGGGTCCTATTATAATGAGAACCATAAGAACCATTATCAGCCTTTGGATTAAAATAAAAATCAATGCTTCAGATTAAGTGTGGGTTTTGGACAACCGGTGGCATTTTTGAAATTATTGAAAAACAGAAAGGGCAAAATAGTAAAATCGTATTACGAACATATAAATATCATCCTTCTCGACCGTTGCACACACAAATACCACAAAACACACACTCAATTTCTTCCTTCTCCCATCGCAACGTGATGTGAAAACCCTAGAATTCTCCGGCGACAATTCCTTATACGACGACGGTTAACAACATAATTTCTCTCTCCGTCTACACAATCTCTCATTTTCCAGCGAAAATCAATCAATTTCCGACCACCATTTCTACAAATATCATCTTCAATGGCATCCTCAAACAATGAAAACAAATATGTACAAGGTTAGGTTTATCAACTACTCCCTCCGTCCCACGTGATTGCAAACTAACTTTTTGGGTGTGGGAATTAAAGAAGAGTGATGTAAGAAAGAGAAAAAGTTAAATGTTGTGAGTATGAAAAATTAAATAGGAGAGAGAATGAGTGGGAAAAATAGCGAGGAGAGAGAATGTTGTGAGTGTAAAAGTGAAGTAGGAGAGAGAATGAGTGAGTGGAATAGTGAATATTCTTTGCCATTTTGAGAAGTTTGCATTTACATGGGACGGACCAAAATAGAAATAAGTTTGCATTCACGTGGGACGGAGGGAGTATTCATTTTACAAAAGTTTTATGGTTTAGTAATTTATTTTTTCAACAAATAGAATTAGGCACACTATCTAAATAACTAGTGTACACCAGTTAAATACCTAGTGTACCTAGAGTACACTAAAAACACATCTAGTTTGCACTAGCAACACAGCTATTGTACACTAGATAACTAGCTAGTATTCACAACAATTATCCTGTCAAATAAGCGATTTGGCTAGTGTACACTAGATAACTAGCTAGTGTACATTAACAAAGCCCATCGCCGATGCCTGGGCGTAGCCAAGGCACGATGCCTTGGCGTAGCCTAGGCACGATACCTTGGCGTAGCCTTGGCACTAGCTAATGTACACTAAGTTACACTAGCAACATATCTAGTATGCATTAGCAAGACATCTAGTGTACACTAGATAACTAGCTAGTGTACACAAGGACTTTGCAAAGGCCTTGTCCTGCATAAGTCATTAGGCTAGTGTACATTAGATAACTAACTAGCTAGTGTACACTATATACATAGGCCTTGGCGTGGTCAAGGATTACATACTGTCCAAGCCATTTAAATAAGTTACACAAGCTACCTAGCTAATGTATACAAAGTTAAAGACAATGTCCAAATAGTCAAATATCTAACTAGCTAGTGCACACAATGTTTTATTCTCCTATTTTAATGACTGTTATTTTTAACTCTTTTGTGTTTTATATTACCTTTCATCAAAAACACAAGCAGAGGAAAGAGGAACAACAACAACATCATCAACACAAGCAGCAAAAAAAAAATCAAAAAAGACTGCATTAAAAGAAAGAGTGTTGAATCAATGGTATCTTCAGAAAGATCAATCGTACCAGCAGCAACACTCATAAGAACAGGTAACTCCTTTGGTTGCATTGCACAAATTAGCTGCCCCCCTAATGTATGTTTTATAATAGTTCTGAACACTAGCTATTTAGGTAGTGTACCTGTTGTTATAATGACTTGTTATAATGACTCCTACTAACTCTTATTTGTGTTTAATCAGAAGAATGTTTGATAGACACAATGCCAGAAGATGCGACATTGAGACAACTGAAGAAGTAACTAGATAGTGCACACAATGTTTTATTCTCCTATTTTAATGTCTGTTATTTTCAACTCTTTTGTGTTTTATATTACCTTTCATCAGAAACACTAGCAGAGGAAAGAGGAACAACAACAACATCATCAATACAAGCAGCAAAAAAAAATCAAAAAAGACTGCATTAAAAAGAAAGAGTGTTGAATCAATGGTATCTTCAGAAAGATCAATCGTACCAGCAGCAACACCGATCAAAACAGGTAACTCCTTTGGTTGCATTGCACAAATTAGTTGCCCCCTAATGTATGTTTTATAATAGTTCTGAACACTAGCTATTTAGGTAGTGTACCTGTTGTTATAATGACTCCTACTAACTCTTATTTGTGTTTAATCAGAAGAATGTTTGATAGACACAATGCCAGAAGATGCGACGTTGAGACATCTGAAGAAGAAAATTCACTCAACCATCGAAAACTGGATGCTTCAAAGAAGCAAGCTGGTGTCAAACGAAAGAAAACTGACAAGACTTTGTTAAACATAGAAGATATTGCTGGTGTCACTTCTTCTTCTTCCTCAGCTGCAAAAAATCTCCGACCCGAGGTATTAACCATCAAATAGATAGAGTACATTTACACACATTATTTTTTATATCCACTAACTCTCTTCAAAAAGTATTCACTTAATTGTTTTTTATATGCAGGCATCTCCCAAGAAACGTAGCAAGAAACAGCTTTCAAAGTATTCTCCAGAAACATCCCAGAGGAAATCAAGGGCAACCCATTCCAAATATGACTATAAAAAATCAAAAATTAGAGGCAGCCCGAGAAGGCTCTTGGAAGCACTGTCTAAAGTAAATTCAGCTCAAATGGATTGGTTAAAACTTAACGGATTTGAAAAGCTTTCTCATTTCAAGTTTACCAATCTAGCCCACAGGATAGGCTACTATGTTATCAACAACTACAATGCAAATGATAACATAGTAACATTAGAAAATGGAGATGAGGTCCCTGTGACTGAAGAAGAGGTGCAGCGGATACTGGGTTTGCCAAGGGGTGATAGGGAAATTGTTATACCCACTAAAATGAAGAAGAAAGAAAATGATGAAAGCAAAGAAATGGAACTGGCTGAGATCAAAAAGAAAAATGCTGATAGGGAGAAAAATTGGAGATCCCAGTTTGACAACGATGAAGAAGTTGAGTTTCCATGGAAAGTCAGCCCCACAATCGTCACGCAAAAAATCAACAACAGGACAGAGGTGGATGATTTTTTCATGATGAATTTCGTCATCCTCATGACGAATGTTTTAATAGCCCCTCACACGACAAGCTTTGTGAGGCAGGATTTGTTGAGGTCCAATGTCAATTTTAATGAGTGTGCAGAATATAACTGGTGTGCATATCTCATTAAAGAACTGAAGAGGGCCAGGTCAGAGTGGAAAGAAGATGCCTTCTTCACTGGATCGTTGGCATTTTTAGTAGTAAGTGCACAATCCATTTGATACTAAATCTAGAGAACAACATAAATGCTTCTATTGAATTTAACATATGTGCATTGTTTGCTTTACAGTTCCTTTACCTTGATCGTGTGGACCAAGTGGGGTCCATAGTTGTTCGCAAATGTTCCCCTGCTTTTAAAGCTTGGACAACAGAAACGATGGAGGAAAGGGAGTTATATGAAATGGAGAAGAACTTGATTGGGATGGGGACAACACGTTTAATTACCATCCAAGAAGAAGAAGGAGAAGAAGAAGAAGAAAAAGAAGAAGGAGAAGAAGAACAACAACAACAAAGAACAACAATGACACCGTAACAATACCAACAACAAGAAGAGGTAAAACTTAGAATCAATTGTCCTCCCTAAACCATCTGGCTAATGTACGTTATATGTGTGCCTAATTATTATTAGAAATGACTTATTAGGTACATTAGCTAAACAACAACTAGTGTACACAAGGGCTTGTCCTACTGCCTAAGCCATTTGGCTAGTGTGCACTAGATAACTAGCTAGTGTACACCAGATAACTAGCTAGTGTACACTAGCCAAGGCTGATACACATAGCTAGTGTACACTTGCTATGTCTACACAAAGTTACACTAGAAAAATAGCTAGTGTACACTAAGATAACTAGCTATTGTACACTAAGATAACTAGCTAGTGTATACTAAGTTACAATAGCTAGTGTACACTAGATAACAAGCTAGTGGAGTTGTGAGTATGACAAATGGGCCCCATTAATAAAAAAACATTTAAAATTTTCTATTTTGGGAGTGTTCTTTTTTAAACGGGACACCCAAAATGGAAATTGGTGCCTTTCGTGCAAGGAGACAAAAAAGCCTTTTCGAATGGGACGAAGGGAGTAGTCAACAATAAATGAATGCTTTAAAGCATAACCTTCCAAAATATCTGAAAACCCAATGTCCTATTTTTCAGATCAATCATAAATGAATTCAAACATAACCTTCCAAAAAAACCATTAAATGTGATATTGACATTAACCAACCCTTGTCAAACCAACATGCCATACACATTCACTTGTACCATCTCTCAAGCCCAAAGTACACGTATCACTCCTCCATATTTTAATATAAATACCATACACCACCACTCCTACCATCACAACAAAAAAAATCAAATTTCTCAAAATGAATAACAACAACAACAACCAAGCTCAGCAGGACGAAAGTTCTGATTCTGATGTAGGGTTTCAGCCTGAGGAGGTTGAATATGTAGATAATAATGTGGATGTTCCGCCTAGGGTTAACAGAGAGTTAACCATGGATCAAAAAGTTGCAAGTCACAAGCGATCAATCCAAAATGGGCGTTTTCCCCTCTATAATGGGGAAAATAAATTGCAATGCCCATTCTGCCCCCCTAGGAGCTTTCCAACAAGAACTTTGTCTTGGGATCAACTCTTTGCGCATGCTATTGATTTTGGATCTATTTCTGCGTATGGAGAAATATCCATGCAACAGCACATCGCACTAGAGCAGCATATGATAGAAGTCAATGATGGGAATTAGGGGACTCTGAACAAAGGAACCGAGACGAGATTAGAGTTCCTGAGCCCTATATCGTATATAGAGAAGCTCCTTCATACACGATATAGATCGTGTTCTCTATATGCGATATAGGGTTCAGAAAATCCAATCTCTGTATGAAGGAGCTTCTCTATATACATTGCACTAGAGCAGCATATGAAAGAAGTCAATGATGGGAATTAGGAACCTGTTGTTGTTGTTGTTGTTGCTTTTTTTTTTGTAATTGTATTTAAAATAATTTACTTAGTTTGTTTTCTTTCTTAAATTTTATATTTCCTGTTTATTTTGATAAAAATATTTAGTTATCTTGTGTACACTAGATAACTAGCTAGTGTAACTGGCTAGCTTACTTAGCCAATGGTGATACACTAGCTAGTGTACACTAAGTTACACTAAGATAACTAGCTAGTGTAAACTAAGATAACTAGCTAGTGTACACAAGGACTTGGCTAAGGGCTGAATAACTAACTAGCTAGTGTACACTAAGTTACACTATCTAGTTTACACTAGCTAACTAGCTAGTGTATATAAAATCTAACTAACTAATTAATAATTTACAAAATTTAAAATTTAAAAGAGTCCTAAATCATATATACAATTAAAAGATATGCTCATTTAAAAGAGTCCTAAATCATCTATACAATTAACCTTGTAGATTGTGTACACTAGCTAAAATAGCTATTGTATATAAAAGTCAATAGATTACACTAGCCAATAATACCAATATCTCTACTATACACTAGCTAACTAGCTAGTGGTGTATATATGTATATTTCTTATAAATTCAAGTTTTCACCTGTTGTTAAATGAAGCTATTAAAAATTCAAATGCAATTCTGTTAAATGTTTCAGGACAATGATCCAATGTCAAAACTTGTGGCTACGGCTGAGGATCTGAAAGGGGCACTGGAACGCTATGCCCAAGCATACAATATATGTGCTGCAATTGATTTAGAGAGGCAGCGTGTGCAGCAACTGAACAATGAAATAAATCAGCTTCTCAGTTCTCAGTTTCCTCAAACTTAAGCTTAAGCTCAATCTGTTGACTCTCCTTTCACACCTCCTTACCAACCCCAGAAGCAAAATTCAGACCAACAGACACAACACCAACCTCTCCTCTATCCAACTTTAGATTCTCCACTCACCACAACACAAGATAACCAACAATCACAGCCAGGCCTCCTCAATACAACTTTTGAGCTGCAACCACAACCTCTCCTCAACACCAATGTCCAAATTTCTCCAATAATCTCAAGCTGTCAGAATGAGCCAGAATCAATACCTTTCATTGATGACTCCCTCACTTACTCACAGTGCGAAGACATGTCAAAACAGTTGAAAAAAATAATAGAGGATCACTCGTTGTTGACTTGTTCTGAAAACTCTCCAACAAAAGGAGCATCAATTGATGCCGAGCCTCAACAGACACCGGACTTTGACAGTTTGGGATTAAATAGCCAAGATTACAGAGATATTGACATTGGTGTTGAAAATTACATTCAAGACAAACTTTCAAAGGAGAAGAAAAGCATCTCAACAAACGATGCATTTGATGAAATTGATGTGGTTTCAATCGCACAGATAGGCCGCCGCCGAATCTCCCGGCTCAAGAAAATGAAGAGGTACTTGAGAAAACAATAGTGAAACCCCAGCGTAAAATAAGGGGTGTAACTTCCCCTTGTTTCGATTTGCTGTTGTCAACTCAAGGATCAACACAGAGCCAAGAGAATCAACCTCAACAAAATGAACGGCCAAATACAGATAAACGCGTCTCAGAGCCATCGTTTTTTTTTAAGTCTCCTTTCAAACAAAGAATAGTTGATATTGTTGAAAGACCAAGTACTGATGAAAACATGCTCTTCAAGTGGATTGAAGAAGGTCAACCTGACGATGATATGTAAGTATCATAGTAATAATAAAGTTAGTCACACCAGCAAATTAACTTTACTCTTCATAAGCTAGTGTGCACACTAGATAACTAGCCAGTGTACACTAGATAAAGTAGCTAGTGTACACTATATATATAGCTAGTGTACACTATATATATAGCTAGTGCACACACTACCTAATTAGTGCACACTAGTTAACTGGCTAGTGCACACTAGTAACACAGCTAGTGTATACTAGCTACTTAGCCAAGGATGAGGCCTTGGCGAAGCCAAGGCCATGGCTGAAGCCTTGGCGTAGTCAAAGCTGATGCCCTGGCCTTGGCACTAGCAAGTGTACACGAAGTTACACTAGCTATTGTACTTAGCCAAGGCTGATACACATAGCTAGTGTACACTAGCTATTTATTTAGTTCAAGCAACCTGTCCTTCAAAAATATGAGGTTGTACTGTGCACACTAGCTGTGCATCTAATGTACCTAGAGTTCATAGTCGAAGGAGCAGTAGCTAATTACCTTATTTTCTACAGGTTTTTCATTTATGATTCCAAAAATGATGTCCAAGGTGTTTTTGAAAGTTTTCAGACCATGCTTCCTGGTAAAGAGGTGGAATATTCATTAGTAAGTATTTGGTATGAAGTCCTGAACGATTTTGAAAAGTATAAGGCACCTGAAAGCCCTATGCGTCTCTTCTGTAGACCGCATGTAATGGTAATATGCTTAACTAAATCACCTTAGTGACATTCATTCACGTATACTACAATATCACTATAACTCATTTGTTATGTATATGTCATATCACAGATGTATAATGCCACCAGGCCCGAGGGTAAATATGAAGATTTTGCTTTGGAGATGGATAGGTTGGTGAAGAATAACCCAACAAAAACAATCCATGACTATGATTTGGTAATAAAACCTAGGCAGCTACATATTTATAAGTGTGTTTGTTATTTTGAAATTTCACATTTGCTTATTATATTTGTTTATCTAAATATGTCAGGTAATGTTTGCAATCCTCGCCCATGCGCACTTCTATGTTGTTGTCTTTGATTTCAAGGCAAATTCTTTGGATATCCTTGACAACAGTAGCTTAGGGGATTTTGACAAGTACTCGGGCCCTCTAACGCAACTGGTATGCATATTTTTAAATTCTTAATACTTATTTGCCTATCCTACACAAATCTAAACACCCGACTTAGTTTATTTTGTTTAAAATTAAATATATTATACACTTACTATTAGCTTAATGTTTATTTTGTGCAGAGAAACCATTTTAGTCGGTATTTAAGATCCCATAACCACTTAAAAGCAGACGCAATTCTGTTGTTTAATGCTTGCCGACTATCTATGTTGTGGAGGACAACAAGAAATCATCTTGACTGTGCAATATTCGTAATGAGACACCTTGAGACATACAAAGGTGGTAGACTAAAAAACTGGATGTTAGTTTTAAAAGAGAAGGGGTAAGAATTTTTTTCTTTAAAGATTTATTTAACCGAAAAAAACAAACAACTTCTTCTAATCTTTTTCCTATTTTCCTTTCTACCAGGTTGATCAAAACAAGCAACTTCTGAAGTTAAGAAATAGATACCTCTTTGCAATGCTTACATATCAAACCAATGAAAAAAGAGAAAGAGTTGTTTATTCAGCATCAACACATTGTAATAAGGCGAAGAAAAAATAAAAATCCTAAAAAAAAATTAGACATGTTGTATTTTATGTTACTTTTAGAATCTTGTTATGATGGATACTAGAGGGTGTAAATAAAATTTTGGTAGTTATGTTGATATTCTTTTGGTTATCTATCCTTTGACATCTAAAATCTCTATGACAAGGCCAAGGCCAACACATTTTATCGGATGCAAGCCAAGTACAAAGACATCTAGCTAGTGTGCACTAGCTACCTAGCTACTACACATCTTGAATAAGTTAATTACCTATCATTTGACATCCAAAATCAATAGGGTACACTAGCTATTTATCTAATGTACCCAGTTGTTATTGAAGTGATATCTTGGGTACATTAGTTAATAGAGAATACAGATGGTTATTTAACATAAACTGTTAGATGTTGATTTCTATTGTACCCATTTATTTAATGAAATGAAATAGTAACTTAGTGTACACTAGCTATTTATCTAATGTACAATAGCAAATTTATAAAATAGGACAAATTAACTTGGGTACACTAGCTACTTTATCTAGTGTACACTAGCTAATTCTATAGTATAAATCACAATTGTCCACCTCAGCATGATGAACAGTTGTATGAACAGTGCCAAATTTTTTTTTCCCATTTTGCCCTTTTTTAAAAAAAAAAAAAATTTAATTTTTTTAAGCAGTAGCTGTGCAGTGTGACACGGACTCTAGTGGTAGTGTGAGGTGGAAGATCTAATTATTTTTAAGGAAAAAGGAGAAAGATATTTTTTTAAAAATTTCTACCACTTCTCATTTAATAATATTTATTTTAATTAAAAAAATATACTCCCTCCGTCCCGCTGATTACTTCACCCTTTTGGCTCCGGCACGCAAATTAAGAAAGTGGGTGGGAAGAAAAAATGTTGTGAGTGTAATTTGAAAATAGGAGAGAGAATGAGTGGAGGGAATAGTAAATTATAATGGTGTTGTGAGTATTAAAATAATGTAGAAGAGAGAATGAGTGGAGGGAATAGTAAAGATTCCTTTGCCAAAAAAGGAAAGGTGAAGCTTTCAATGGGACGCCCAAAATGGCAAAAAGTGAAGTTATCAGCGGGACGGAGGGAGTATACCACGTGTCCTCGGACACGGGCTTTTACTAGTTATAAAATAGGACAGAGTAACTTGGGTACACTAGCTACTTTATCTAGTGTACACTAGCTAAATTACAAAAAAAGACATAATAACTTGGGTACACTAGCTACTTTATCTAGTGTACACTAGCTAAATTACAAAAAAGACATAATAACTTGGGTACGCTAGCTACTTTATCTAGTGTACACTAGCTAAGTTATAAAAAAGACCGAATTTCAAAAATATTAAATTTTTTGAATAATTTCTCAATCATTTTACAAACTTAATCAAATATACTTTGCATGTTTATTTTTTATAGTTGCTTTATGTTGATCGGGTGGTACAACAACATTTTCAAGTTGTTGAAAGGCTCACCCCTGCATATAGAATGTGGAACAATGATTTGTTGGAGAAGAGAGAGAAAATTTGAAAAGAAAAACAAGCTAATTGGAGAAGGGATTGTGCAACCATATTGTGAACAGCATGAACAACAGCAAGAACCAAACCCACAACAATAACAAGAACAACAGCAACAAGGGGAGGAGCAAGAACAACAACAGCAACAAGAACAACAGCAACAAGAGGAAGAGCAAGAACAACAACATCAACAAGAGGAAGGGCATCAGCAATTGAATGATGATGAGACAGAAGAGGTAATTACATAATTATTATAGAAGTAATCTATTTATTTAGGGTACATTAGATAAATGAGCTAGTGTATCAAAAAGAAAATGCAATTAGTTGGGTACACTAGCTATGTATCTAATGTGCCAAATATTTTTTGAAATGATCTATTGGGTACAATAGATAAAAATAGCTAGTGTACCTAGTGCACACAATGTCTTGTCCTGTCTAAACAATATAACTAGTGTACATAAGTTAAATAGCTATTATATCTACTGTTCATATTGAATTTAATATTTCAGGAATCGGCGCATATCAACCAATTTGCAATGTGTGCTGAAGATGTCAAACGTGCTGTGGCTAGCTATCAACAGATGAAAGTTATGTGTCATGCAACGAGCCACAACAACCAGCGCGTGTTAGATATCAGCAATGAAATGACTGAATTTTTTTTGGAATACCCTATTTCGCAAAAACAATTAAGTAACATGAGTTTGTTTGTTTAAACATTATGTAATATGGTATATTTTGAAAAGTAACATGAGTTTGTTTGTCTAAATATCTATAGTATAAATGAGGGAGGTGGGATGAATAGTTGTATGAATAGTGCCAAAATTTTTTCCCATTTTACACTAGCAACAAAGCTAGTGTACACTAAGTTACAATATCTATTGTACACAAGGTCTTGATCAAGGCCTTGTCCTGCTGCCTAAGCCATTTGGCTAGAGTACACTAAGATAACTAGCTAGTGTACACTAAGTTACACTAGCTAGTGTACACTAGCCAACGCTCATACACAACTAGAGTGAACTAACTACTCTATCTAGTTCAAGCAAACATGAGGTTGTGTACACTAGATAAATTAGCTAGTGTACACTAAATTATACTAGCAACACTAGATAAATTAGCTAGTGTACACTAGATAAATTATCTAGTGTACACTAAGTTATATTAGCAACAAAGCTAGTATACACTAGATAAAGTAGCTAGTGTACTTAACATGAGGTTGAAAATGACTACCAAGAATAGGATTGTTCTTATATAATTATATGTTGTCGTTGTTGTTGCTGTTGTTTTTTTTTTTTTAATTTATTTGTTATGTCTCTTTATTATCTTGTAATTTGCCTAAATTAAAGAAAGTATTAGTATAACTAGTGTACACTAAGTTACACTAGATAAATATCTAGTGTGCTCTATATAGCTACACATAGTTAGTGTACACTAAGTTACAATAGCTAGTGTACACTAAGTTGGAAATACTATTGTAAATAAACAATGACATGATCCAACTAAATAACTAGTGTACACTATCTACATAGCTAGTGTACACTATATATATAGCTAGTGTACTTAGCGAAGGTTGATGCCTTGGCATAGCCAAGGCCATGGCTGATGCCTTGGCCTTGACACTAACAACACATCAAGTGTACAATAGATAACAAGCTAGTGTACACAAGGTATTGGCCAAGGCCTTATCCTGCTGCCTAAGCCATTTGGCTAGTGTACACTAAGTTACACTAGCTAGTGTGCACTAGCTATTTTATCTAATGTACACAGTTATTATTTAAATGATTTATTGGGTACAGAAGCTAAACTAGCTAGTGTATCCAATTGCATTTCACACACTACCTAACTAGCTAGTGTATATAAATACACTGTCAAACAAATATTAAAAGGTAGACCTTTTTTCTTATATTCAATAATGAATATAATATCTATAATTAAATGAAAAAAAAACATAAAAATCATTATCCAATAACAAAAATTATAATCAAATTATTCGCTATCATCATCATCATTATTATCAAAATTCTTATCCTTTTCTGGACAATTACGCTTGTCATGAGTACGCATTTTGTTACAATACCCGCATAATCTCTTAGTCCTTTGTTTTTCAATGATTGACTTCTCCGGTGCACTCATAATCCTCTTCCTCCCACACCCTTTGTTACGAGCTTCATTGGGAGGCTTGACTATGATATCATCTGGAATCACTGCACCAATTAAACTCTCAATAACAGCCTTATTCTTGGGAACAACATTTGTTCCTCTCCGATCACGTAACTCATGTTTCAAATCCTTCAAAACCTTTTCAACATGGTCCATATCATTGATGTCCTTACCTGCTAATCCCATGATTGCGTTGAAATTGAACTAAATATCATTCAACTTGGCACCAAATGCACCCATTTTGCACAGTCCTCTGATACATCAGCCACTGTCACTAATGATGCTCGACGCTCAGCATTCTTCATCCAGCGATTAAGTACATGATCTCTAGGAATCTTGTTTACACTATCCAGTTTTAAGGCAAAAAAAGCATGCCTGCACAAAATCCCAACTCTCTCAAAAAGCTTGCATGAACAATCTATGTGGTTAGTTCCTATCATGTGCTTCACCTGCATAAAGATTCAGTAACTAATAAGTCTGCATGTACTATAAACAAACTGCAATGCTATTTGAAACAACACTTGGTAAAAAAGATCACATACCTCAAATTCTTTTCCATTCAATTTACTATCTGTCAAAACCAAAATCTTATAAGAATCGTCAACGGAGGTCATAGACTTCATCCCCACATTATAACAACTTTCCTTAATTTCATCTTGAATCAAATAAAATATATCGCGCGTGTAAATCTCCGCAGCATCTTTCTCAATCAACATAGGAGTCTCTGCTTTTGGCAATTGTGTCAAACACTCATAATTTAATCTTTTGTTGGTGTTATGCTGCTTCTCCATTGTTGTCTCAAAACGAACGTAAAACTCTGTCAACGTGTCCTTCTCCATGCTATACTTGCCAAAAAATGCATTTGCATTCTCTGACCATGAAGTTGTACGCAGTATACCTAACAAAGGATCATCCCTGAAATATGCAGGAATCCAATAACTCCTGTTCTCAATCATACTTCATAACCACTCATTATTTTTTAAACCATATTCTTCCATAACAGATTTCCAGCCCTCTTCAAATTCTGATGCATCTATATTTTCATTCCAAACATATTCTTTTATCTTGGACATAAAATCCAACTCCTTGCACAAATGTGGACCAACCTTCACAAATGTTAAACATGATAACAATCAATAAGAATGCAAGTCAATATTGTAATAAGTATATTGAGTACATTAGATAAACTAGCTAGTGTACCCAATAGAACAATGCACACCAGGTATTTTTGAATTGTGCACACTAGCAACACAACTAGTGTACACTAGGTTACACTAGAAACACAGCTAGTATACACTAAGAAAACTAGCTATTGTACACTAGATAACTAGCTAGTGTACACTAAGTTACAACAGCTAGTGCACACAAGGGCTTGGCCCAATGCTTTGTCCTGCTGCCTAAGGCATTTGGCTAGTGTACACTAGATAACTATCAAGTGTACATTAAGTTAAACTAGCTAGTTTACATTAGCCGATGCTTATACACATAGCTAGTGTACACTAGGTTACACTAGCAATACAGTTAGTGTTCACTAAGATAACTAGCTAGTGTACACTAAGTTACAATAGCTAGTGTACACTGAGTTACAAATAGATAAAGTAGCTATTGTATCCAAGAGAACATTGTCAAACAAAATTTTCAAGATTTTTAAGAAAATGCACCTTTGTTGGTAGTTTGTTCATGATATGCCACATGCACCAACGATGCCTTGCAGTACTGAAAACAGCAGGTATTGCCTGTTTCATGGCAGGACATTGGTCTGTGATTAAACAGAGTGGTTCACGACCCATAGCCTTTAGAAAGGACTGGAAAACCCATGTGTAATGAGGAATATCTTCCTTTTATAGAAGTCCTGCTGCTGGTTATCAACGCCACAGAATGGTACATAAACCATATTGTACCTAATGATTAGAAACATAAAGAAAATCACTCAGTAATAGCCAATATATGATGCATAATCTAAAACATTGAATATCACTTACTTATTTGTACCAAAAGTAGCATCAAATGATATAACATCACCAAACACTTCATAATTTCTGCGGCCTATTGGATCATCCCAAAACAGCTTGGTCAAGTGACCTGATGGATCAGTGGCATATTCGTAATAAAAAGACCTAATTTCTTCCTTCTTTGCCTTAAACTTGTCCAGTATAATCTAGGCATCTTTCTTCCCAATGCCTTCTTTCAAATCCCTATTCCAGTTCCTAAAATCTGTGACGGTGGCACCAACATTTTCATAACCCCCAACCATCTCTTTCATCAAGCCATAAGCTTGAGATGGACCTATCTTCACCTTTGATGCGTCAAAGGCAAAAGTCTTATGCACAATTGACATTTCCCTACTGGATTTCAAGAATTTCCTGCCTCCTGCACCAACTAATTTGTGATTGTGTGCCTCAACAAAATTATACACAACTACTCCCTCCTTCTCATTCTTACCCACACACTTCAATGCAATCATAGCGTTACAGCCACATCTTGAAAACATCTTCTTCCGATGTCAGTCTCATCGCTATCACCTTCATTAGAATCACTTTTTTCAATTTGATTATTGACAAACCCTTGTCTGTGACATAAGTAGTACTTCAATATTTTTTCTCCTCCTCCCTTTCCACTCTTACTAGTACCACGACGAACAACAAACCCACACATCCGAGCATATGCTTCATAAAAATCATAGGCATTCTCATAACTTGCAAACCACTTACCAAGATGTGGCTTGTGAGCATCCTCACAATTAGGTACCCATTTCCGACTGAAATTAGGTGTAATAACTAGCTTTGAACAAGCATCATCACTATCATCTGAGTATGATCCCACACGATTCACACTTGGAAAGTTAGAATGATTACTTCCAACACCTACGAGTAAAAAAAAAACATACTAAGATACAGGAGCTAATACAAACAAACAATGCAATTACATACACTAAGTTACACTAGCAGCACAGCTATTGCATCCAAATCAAAACGAATAATGAAATTAGGTACAGTAGCAACACAGCTAGTGTATACAACTTTAAAACAGTCAATAAACTTAGGTAAAGTAGCATCTTAATTGGCTAGTGTACACTAGATAAATACCTAGTGTACACTAAGTTACACTAGCAGCACACCTAGTGTACACTAGATAACTAGCTAGTATACATAAGGACTTGGCCAAGGGCCTGTCCTGATAACTAGCTAGTGTACACTAGATAACTAGCTAGTGTACACAAGGACTTGGCCAAGGGCCTATCTTGCCTAAGCAATTTGGCCAGTGTACACTAGATAACTAGCTAGTGTACACTAAGTTACAATAGATATTGTACCTAGCTAGTGTATACAACTGCTATAATCAAAACACAAAATAGATTAGCTACTGTATCCAACTCCAAACATCAAATTTAACTACTATTCAATTTAAACAATAACAATTTTCAAACGCAATCAATTATTAAAGAGGATTAATAATTAGATTAAAAATACCTGAATTATTAGCTTGATTTTGCTCCATAAAGCCAAAAAAAAAAAACTGCCTGCAATATAAAATTGAATAATCAAACAAAAAACAAATAAATCATCTATCAAAAACGAATTAAACAAAAATATAATAAAAATCAACAACTACAGAACAATTATTTACCTAATAAAAGTCGAAGAATGAAGATTGAGCAAGAAAAATTAATTTCCGACGAGAATTTGTAATTAATCCGACCAATTCACTTCAGCCGGAGATAATAACGATAACCGGCGAGATCACAAGGCGAGATCAACAGGCCGGCGATCAATAGCTCCGTCTAGCTTTCTCTCTCTCTCTCTCCCCTCTTTCACAAACTCTTTATATTTAAACCGTTTATGATATGAATATTTTGCCCTTGATGTTCAACATAATTACAAAATTGTCACCGGTTCTCCTCTTAATCTAATATAATCTAAACCACTCAATTATCTTAATCTAATGGCTGTAAATGGTTCTTATGGTTCTCATTTAAATTAGGTTCTCATTTGAATAGACTCCTATATATATATATATATATATATATATATATATATATATATATATATATATATATATATGTGTGAGTAAGAAATTTGGACCATTGATTTAATATGAATGGATGGTTGAGATGGTGATCCAAGTGAAATAGTTTGTTAAAATGTTGTCCATTGGATTCAACTTAAATGTGTTAATATGAATGGATGGTTGAGACGGTGATTCAAGTGAAATAGTTTGTTAAAATGTGAGCCATTGGATTCAACTTAAATGTGTTATTATAAATGGCTTAGATGGAGATCCATGTGAAAGATAATGACTTAATAATAAATGATAATAATGATACTTAATTTTTTTTTTGAAAAAATATTTAATTCATTTAAAATCTAATAAAATTATTTAATAATAATAATTGTATAATAAATGTAAACCTCTCTAGCCCGTGCCAATGACACGGTGACAATATAAACAATGACAGTATAAAAATGTTTGGTCTTATAAAAATGTACGACGCGATCGAGAGATTAGAGAAAAGGTGAATGACTCCATATATGGTTAAAGTTTTACACCACCAACACAAACAAACATACGAAAATATTTACATAACAATGAATAAAAATTCTTAAAAGTACCAAAGAAAAGGGCAAATTTTATAAATATCACCAGAAATACAAAGATCCCAAAATGAATGTCTAAAAAATTGTAAATATTCACAAACTCTGTCAAACTATGAAATAATCAATCAAAACTCAAACCTCCTACTATGAGCACCTAATGAAAAAATTCCTAGTCAAGATCCCATAAAACCCTGAAGAAATAAAATGAAGGCGAAGCCGAGAAAAAGAGTTTTGTACAAAGTAGATGAAAATAACTTGAAATACTACTATGTAAAACTATGAATTAGCATTGCTTGATTTGAACTTAATAGTTAAATTGGTTAACCCGGTGAAAGAATGTTTTTTTTTTCTTGTTAAACTACAACCTTAATATATGATTCATGCTGTGAAAGAATTCAGAAATGTTATTAACTTAATGGGATGGAGGAAATATAAAACTTACAAAAATATATTTCTTTCTTCTTCTATATGACACATTTACTTTGACCCTGACTTAGCACTTTCTTATTTAAAACCTAATGAAATTTCTTGGAAAACAAAAATGTACCGGGAACTGGGGAGTCATGCCACAACAACCAAGTTTTTAAGTGACATTTCTTAATATGATCATCAACCTTCTCACAAATTTACAGTTTAAGAAAATTATGAATCTATTATGTTTAATATGGTATAACTCTAATATTCTTAATGAATTATGTTTTAAGCCATTTTCAGACTCTTTGCTCATTTGTTCAAGAACAGAAGTTTGGTAAACAATGCAACATATTCACATGGTCTTATGTGAACACATATTTAAAGTTTCATTGTATTTGTCAATGTCACAACACCTAAATAATCAAAACACAACTCAAGTAAATTCAGTAGTCAACCCAGTAACATTATATACATAATTATGAAACAGGAACATTAAGGTGCTTAAAAGGCTTGGGAAGGTGAGTTGCTGACCTTGGTTCTCATGCTAATCTCGTGCTTTTTCATATCTGGTTCAAATCATCATCAACCTTGATAGGGACTCGAGGGGAGGGGGGTTCATTTGGGTAGGCTAAAGATCATTTGACCATTGAGTACTCAAATATCCAGAACAAAAAATTCTTCAACAACAAAGCCTATGTCACTTATATATACACCCCATCGTCTCGCCATTAAAGACCCTTAATAGTTTGGCAGTTTGTTTCTTTTTCTTTTCCTTTTACCCCTTACGAATTACCAAAGATCTAGGAGGACTCTAGTTTCAACAAAGAGGTTAGTGACACTTTACATTAAGCCTTTAAGATGATCTTGGATCATTGGTAATAAAAACAAATCTCTCTATGGCTAACCAAATACATGAGAATCCTCAAAACCCCACGTATCCATCTTTCTACATTGAACACAAAATTACAAAAGCAAAAAACGAAACACAATTGAATAGTTGTAAAACATCAGATACGATGAGAAACAAAAAAAGAAAGAGATTTGAATGTGTATAGATCAATCCAATTGTAGAAAGAGAAATATGAGGAGAGACAGAGAGAGAGAAATCTTGCTAATCAACTGGAAAAACTGAAAAATGACTTCAATTCGTAGGAGATAAATGAAAGATAAAGCAACCAAACCATCAAAATGTTATGCTCACTCGCACACATCAAACCTGTCTAAGATAAGGTTTTCCCCTTATTTTATTCTCTACTTGGATAACTAAACTTCAACTATTTGGTGTTATCCAATATGTGCCTTCACTTCAGTCTACTTTCTGTTTCTATTATCTTGTCAAACAATCAAATTCCCCTAAAGCCTTCTACAATAACTCGTGGAAAGATGATAATCTCTTTCATGCATTATTAGAAATCAACTTATCATATTCACAAAAAGATTAATTGAATCATCCAAAATTTGGACAGTGAAGTCCAATTAGATACATTTTTTAAGGGCGAATTGAGTGTCAATGCTTCTTCGGCCCGAACCCGATTTTCTCGATTCGTTAAAATTTGGACAGGTAAATCAATTTCTTAATAAGTTACGCAGTCCACTATCATCTTTCCCATAACCCCTAAACTCAACACACTCTCTTATTCGAAAGTTGCCAACATGTGATTTAGGATTTATGGCACCATACATTCAAAGTTTGGAGCTTCTTCAACTACATTCATGAGTTTACATTACTCAAGTTACATAATCCATAGATAATAATCTGGCTATGCCTTATAGGGTCACTACTAACCACCCCCGCAACCAATATTCATTCCAAAACAACATAATCAAATTTAACCTGGTGTCGATAAACACAAATCAAGAGTGAGAAAGAGAGAGAGATGGCAGAAGTTCAGAGAGAAACCTGGAGGTGAGAGTAAGTGTAACCTTCTCATTAGTTGGTGTCTCCGCTCGAAAGGCTTCTCTACCCTCTAGTACCGATCCATCTACAAACAATCACCACATAAAATTAAAATTGAAATAAAAATAAAAATTAATCAGTTACACCAACATCGAGGAATTCAATTGCATAATAACAGCGAGAGATTCTATTGCGTATAACCAAGGATTGCGCTGGAAACCTTCATCCTCATCAGCATCTTGAATCGCTCTCCTATATACTCATGAGTGGTCCAGGGTTCCTGTGAAATAAAAATAAAAATTAATTTGTCTCTTTGGTATTTGTTACAAAAAGAAAAATAGAAAGTAAAATCACATTCTACAATAGAGCCAAAATAAGATTGACAAAATACAATTTTATTATCATAACCAAAAAGAAAATTATAAGAAAGTATGATTTCAATTAACTAAAGTTAACCAAATTACATAATCCCAACCCCACCCAATTTCCTCTTTCCCCTCACCCCCTTACCTCACCCTCTTTCATGTAACCTCAAACCCGCTCTCTATCCTTTGAGTTGCAGTTTTCCAAACTTTCAACACTATTATAGAGAAATCATGCTCTAAAATGATACACTATCGAAAATAAAATCTTGACCAAGTATATCAATTATTCTGAATGCCTGCAATAACAAAGCTAAGTAAAGACATGGAAACAAATTGCAAATATTCCTGAATAACAATAGCAAGCTCACCTTATAAGATATCTCCCCAAACTTTTCAGCACTTTCAAGAAAGTTTGACTTGGTGAATAAAAGTACTCGTTCCAAAGCTGAAATACATGTTACTTATTGCATGAAAATATCACACCCGGCCTTAAATGAGATTGAGTTGGTGTCCCATGACTGAAAAGAAAATGCTTATTAGATAATGTCATAACATTATGCAAAATATGTGCACTAAATTTGATTATACTTACAAAAGTTTTAAGAGTTGAAGAAGAATCGAATTAGTACGTACCCTCGTCAATCTGTTTCATCAACCACTTCCCAATCCTACCCCTCTTCCATTCAAAACATTCACTCCAACTATTACTATGTAACCGACCCAATCCTACACTCCTTTATGTAAACTTTATACACTCACTCTTCTATTCATTTTTAACCTAAAAAAATAACAACACCCATCCACCCTTGTATTCTTATTCAACATATACAATCTCCAAAATAAAAAAGACAACTAATCATAGGCATGACTGCAATTGACGTATAGTATTCTTTTTTTTTCTCATTTTTGTTTGTTCGTGTATCTGTAGGGTTTTTTTATAGATATGTTTGGAGGAATTTACCTTTGTTCTTGGCTCTCAAAGTTGTTGCTTCTTGGTTATGTTTCCCTTTTGTTCTTTTCTTTCTACTTAATTTACAACAATGACACAAAAACTTACATCCTCCTATGAGGATTTTTCCATTCGAAGATACACTGAGGTGTTGTGAGTGGGTAGGAGAGAAAATGAGATAGAAAATAGTAAGGCGATAGTCGTTATAAATATTAAAAGTGAGTCCCATTAATAAATAAATATTATATACTTTCGTTCATAGAAAATGAGACTTATCAATAAGACGCTCTAGATGACAAAGTTGGTAAGATTATTCGAAATAGAAGTAGAGGGAGTATTGCGTTAAATTAAGGTCAAAATATGCATTTTGACTAACGAAAGTTAGTCATGTAACTAACTCCGGATAATATGTCATGTGAAATGATCAATTTATTCCTAAAAAAAAGATGTCCATGATATATGACTTGAAAATATAACATCATATTTTTTTTATTTGCAACAGATTATAAAAACAAATACTCCCTCCATCTCAAAAAATTTAAATCACTTTGACTTTAATGGTCAACTCAATTATAAAAACAAATACTTCCTCCGTCTTGAAAAATTTAGATCACTTTGACTTTAATGGTCAACTAAATCAAATTTTGACCGCAATTTTATGAAAATTTAGATATATTTATTCAATTATAAAAATTGTTATTGTTTCACCATTAGAAATACTATCAATAACAATTTTTAGAATTTCATGAAAATATCCATATTTTTCTATAAAATTATTCATATTTTTTTTAATAAAAATATATCAAAATTTGATTGAGTTGATTCTGCAAAATAAAGAGAGTGGTCGGATCTACACACTTTTATTTTTAAAAAGTATATTACAAAAGTAACAAAAATCCATGTCAGTTAAATTGTAAATTGAGATAAAGTCAGACAGTCGGTATACACAACCGGACCACTTGCTTGTTTTTTTTTTCCAAAATAAAGGGAGTGATCGAATCTACACACTTTTATTTTTAAAAAGTATATTACAAAAGTAACAAAATTATATGTCAGTTAAATTGTAAATTATAAGAATTATTATTTTCTATTTAAATTAATAGTTAAAATTATTGCAATTTGACTAAAAGTCTCGTGATGGAGGGAGTATGTATTGAAATAGAAACCACCAATCTACAACCGTATGATCAAACAAATTGAAAAGAAATTCAACTATTGAAAATAAAAAGAGTTAAAACTGATTAATAATAGCCCTAGGATCATAGCAGTTATGGATCGATCTAAGCCATTCTTTACCTTAAGTGGTTTTATCCAGTGTGTATTATCTTTTTTCAACTTTCAATCTCAGCCACTCTTTGTCTTTTTTGAAAATGAATCCCAACCCTTCATTGTCAGATTCTCTAAACGCAAAAACAACACTGAAGTTTCATGAGAAATGAAACGTGTCCTGTATTCGTTGGTGAGGAATTGGGAAAAACTCATGGTTGGAAAGACATGCACACTCACCAAAGAAGTAATAGTATTCTTTTTTTTTTCTTTCATTTTTGTTTGTTCGTGTATCTGAAGGGCTTTTTATAGATATATTTGGAGAAATTTACCTTTGTTCTTGGCTCTCAAAGTTGTTGCTTCTTGGTTATGTTTCCCTTTTGTTCTTTTTTTTCTACTTAATTTACAACAATGACACAAAACCTTACATCCTCCTATAAGAATTTTTCCATTCGAAGATACACTGAGGTGTTGTGAGTGGGTAGGAGAGAAAATGAGATAGAAAATAGTAAGGCGATAATCGTTATAAATATTAAAAGTGAGTCCCATTAATAAATAAATATTATATACTTTCGTTCATAGAAAATGAGACTTATCAATAAGACGCTCTAGATGACAAAGTTGGTAAGGTTATTCGGAACAGAAGTAGAGGGAGTATTGCGTTAAATTAAGGTCAAAATATGCATTTTGACTAACGGAAGTTAGTCATGTAACTAACTCCGGATAATATGTCATGTGAAATGATCAATTTGTCCCTAAAAAAAAGATTCCATGATATATGACTTGGAAATATAACATCATATTTTTTTTATTTGCAATAGATTATAAAAACAAATACTCCCTCCATCTCGAAAAATTTAAATCACTTTGACTTTAATGGTTAACTCAATTATAAAAACAAATACTTCTTCCGTCTCGAAAAATTTAGATCACTTTGACTTTAATGGTCAACTCAATCAAATTTTGACCGCAATTTTATGAAAATTTAGATATATTTATTCAATTATAAAAATTGTTATTGTTTCACCATTAGAAATACTATCAATAACAATTTTTAGAATTTCATGAAAATATCTATATTTTTCTATAAAATTATTCATATTTTCTTTTATAAAAATATGTCAAAATTTGATTGAGTTGATTCTGCAAAATAAAGGGAGTGGTCGGATCTACACACTTTTATTTTTAAAAAGTATATTGCAAAAGTAACAAAAATCCATGTCAGTTAAATTGTAAATTGAGATAAAGTCAGACAGTCGGCATACACAACCGGACCACTTGCTTTTTTTTTCAAAATAAAGGGAGTGATCGGATCTACACACTTTTATTTTTAAAAAGTATATTACAAAAGTAACAAAATTATATGTCAGTTAAATATTAAATTATAAGAATTATTATTTTCTATTTAAATTAATAGTTAAAATTATTGCAATTTGGCTAAAAGTCTCGTGATGGAGGGAGTATGTATTGAAATAGAAACCACCAATCTACAACCGTATGATCAAACAAATTGAAAAGAAATTCAACTATTGAAAATAAAAAGAGTTAAAACTGATTAATAATAGCCCTAGGATCGTAGCAGTTATGGATCGATCAGAGCCATTCTTTACCTTAAGTGGTTTTATCCAGTGTGTATTATCTTTTTTCAACTTTCAATCTCAGCCACTCTTTGTCTTTTTTGAAATTGAATCCCAACCCTTCATTGTGTGGCGGTTATTTGTGAGTTCTATTGTAATATAGATGCTTAGTACTACAATAATAATTAGTAATAACATAATAATAATTGATATAAAAAATAATTAATAATAATAATAATTTAAACTATAAAATAATATTATGCCTAATATCAATAATAATAATATTTATTATCAATAATATTTATCTCTATTCAAATATTTAGATTTTTTTACTACAATAATAATTAGTAATAACAGTAATAATATTAATAATAGTACTAATAATAATTAGTAATTTTTATTATACCCTATACCCTAAACACTATACCCTAAACCCTAAATCCTATACCATATACCATATACCCTATACCCTATAGAGTAGGTCTCCGGAGAAACGCGTTTCTCCATAAGTTATGGAGAAACGTGTTTTTCCAAAAAAAATAATTATAATTTTTTTTTTTTTTTTGCATTCATTAAAAAAACTTCTGGATATCAGTCTCAAAGGTTCTGGATATCCAGAACCCTTTGATCATGATATCCAGAAGTTATGTTAGAATGGGACCAACACATACCAACTTTCTGGTCATGGCCTTCACTTTTTTCTGGATATACTTTTCACTGTTTTCTGGATATACTTTTCACTGGTTTCTGGATATAGATTTGGCCAAGGTCATGGTCAATACAAAATTTTTGGATATCCTTTCTCTTAATTTCTGGATATACTTTTTAGTAATTTCTGGATATATATACTTGGTCAAGGCCAAAGGCCAAGGCCATGGGCCAAGGCCAAGGGCCAAGACCAAGGGCTAAGGCAAGGTCATGAGTAATACAAATTTTCTGGATATCAACTTAAAAAGATTCTGGATATCACTTTCAAAGAGTTCTGGATATCCAGAACATTTAATATTGATATCCAGAAGCCTTTCAAAAGGTTCTGGATATCTAATACAAAAATTTCTGAATATCCTTTCAAAAGGTTCTGGATATCCAGAAACTTTCAAAATGAATAACCAGTGATGCCGCAGGAAATGTGCTTATCAATCTTCCTCCACGTGGCAGGACTGATCACTTGGCTCCTTGACCTGAAAACAAGAACCCACGACTAGCCGGATGTGTCTCGGGCTTAGACCCTCGGGCGTGAGAGTAAGTATATGAAGTTGGAGAGCAAAATATGTATTGAATAATGGAATTCAGATAACAAAATTGCAGTTACCTTTGCACCGTTGTAGTGGGAATGTATTTATAGTTGATGAGTGAGGTATATTAGGAGAGGCTGCATGAGCTCCGAGATTTGTGGGACAGTTACAGATTGTGAGAACGTGTCCAGTAATGGCTACGGAATTATAGGGGACCCGTTACAAAAGGTCCAAGCACGTGTGCCTTTTAATGTTAGGTCGACGCTCGTTAGATCGACGTTTACTTGGTAGGTCGAGGTCGTCCATTGATATAGGTCGCCCTGACTGATGGGTAGAGCTGAATCGTACCCGAACGGGAGTTTGGATCGTAGAGTCGGACCAAGCTAGGTCGGGACCTCGTAGGTCGGACAATGAGCTTAAGTCGACTGATCCTGACGATGGGCCTTGGGCCTAGTGATGTCTGGGCCTATCCCACAGAGAACATGGTGGCAATAATGGATAAATGATTGGGCTTTACTCGCTGAGCCCAACTCGACACTTTTGGTATGTTCAGTGGCCCCCAACTTTCAAGGGGACTTTGTCGACTTGGAAGTTAATAAAACCTTTCAACAAAGATTGATGTAATTCGCAGGTCGCTACTCGCTCTTGACGTTTAGTCGACCAATGGTGACGTGGCACAATCCTGGCCATTGGCGACGAACGGTCAGATCAGAAGGAGCGCCGTATTTTGTAATGATTACTATTAGACGTTTGATAATCCGTCTTGGGAACTGTTTTCCCAATTAATTAGGAAATTAATTTTCGAATTTTCCTTTTTCCTTTCCAATTTCGGAAAATACAAATAGTAGAATCCTTCTCCGTTTAGAATTTTTACCGTCTTCAAGCTCTCATATCTCCTTGGCGATAATAGTGGAGCAGCAATAGGATTTAATTCGAGCTTTCGTCTTCGGCAACAGCTTCCCTTTTTGCAATCAACTGAGGTATTTCTCTCGTATACTTGCTTTAGGGCTTTAATTTCTGCTCTGTTTTTGATTTCGCCATGGCTAGGACCTTTAGTAGTGAACCAGGAGCTTGTTACGGATATTGCACTATGAACCGTAGGGTGTACAAGCATGTAAACGGTGAGTGGAGAGAGATGTCTCTGAATGAATGTGCCTCCATCTTGACAAGGTGGGGGATGAATTTCTGTGAGATAGGGTTGCCCGTTGGAGGGGACGCAGATAATTTAATAATTGATGACTCAAACATTGTCACTTTTCATCTCTTTCACGAATTGCTCGACCACATAGCTTTGTTTTATGTTAGGGATGTCAATAAACCTTCATTCCTTAGGAATAGGAAAAGTTTTCCGGGGGAGTCTAGGTCGCCCTTAGTTAGGCATACTGAACTTATTTATAGGTCTGACTCCCCTGTTTCTCCTTCTTCTTGTACAAATATGGCTTCTCAAGGTGGAGCTACTGCATCCACTTCCTCAAGTCCCAGAATTGTGGACGCCTTTGACTCTTTGGCTGTACCCGGGAAGAATGAAAGGGGATATGTGCCTCAGAGGCCTCTTCGTGGGAAGAAGAACATGGAGTCTCGCTATGCCATGATTTATGACTTCTGTGGGGTAGATAGGACAGACTTTAGGGTGACCATTCTTAGTAATAAGGACTTCATGGCCAAATATCGTAGCACTTTTACCAAGGATACCACTAGGGTTGCTTTCTTTTACGGGCAGTTTGAGGTGGGCTTGAGGTTGCCATTAGATCCCTTCATTAATGAGTTCCTTGAGTGTATGGATGCTCTTCCTCTACAGCTTGGGGCCAACACTTGCAGGGTGCTGGTGTGCTTTGCCATGGTGTGATGATGCCCACCCGCGATTTTTCTTTTTTCGAAAATCAACAAAACGGAGTCGCCACGCCATTTTTATTTTAAGGGCCAAAACTTTGAAAAATGCCCGAGATTAGAGATTTGGGTTCGGAGGTCACGTTACACTCTGGGAAGAACGTTAGGGTTCACCCGGAATGCCTCGTAAAACGAGTCTTCCTAATTTGAAACCATTTGTGTGTGTGTGTGTGTGTGTGTGTGTTTTGGTCAAAATAAATGTAAACTGAGAAAACTAAAAATTGAGAACTCTTTTTAAGACATTAAACAAGTCCCATGATTTTTGGTATAATTTTAGGGTTGAGTTTTGGTACTCAAAAGACTCCTTGAAGTTGAAAGTCAATTCTGCCAGAATGAAAAAGGCAGTGGACACTTGATTTTGAAATGGATTTAAGAGCTTTAAAAAATCAGAATCTGAGGAAAGTCAGAGAATTAAAGTTGTTCAAAACATCTTAAATAAGGTGAATTCAAAATATTTTCATGATTGGAGATGATTTGAGGGACCAAAACCTTCTGGAAATATCAGATGTGAAAACTGGATTTCCAGAGACTGATAAACTGACCTTTGGAAAATAATTTGAAAAAGGGAGTTATATTCACGCAAAAAATAAAGTAAAAATATGTATGGAATCCTATGGATGTTGGATACAAAAAGTGTTTTGCAGTCAACTCCAAATTCCAAGTTTTTCTGTGTCCAAAAAATTAGACAATGGACAGAGGTCTTAGAACAATGCTACTGGACAGCAAGATGTTCTTGAAGGAAAATGTGATTTAAAGGGGGTTTGCATCCATGATTTGTCCCCATTTCCTTAGGCTTTGATTAGTGATCACTAAAAATTTTAGTGGTGATCTACTATATCAAGCCATCCTTAGGGTACATTAGGACTTAAAGCATTTCATTTGCTTGGGAAGGGGAGATTTAACTTTGAAATCAAGATTTTATGTATGAAAATTGATTTTTAGGTTTAGAAAAGTGTTTGTAATTAAGTAAAAACAACTTGGAAGGAATGTTGATTCTTGTAGAAGATCATCCATGGAGATGAACTTCCATGGTGATCCTCTTGGATCTAGGGCAAGGGATGGACAACAAACAAGTTACATCTTTGAAATGTAAGATGCATGCATGGATGAGGGAGTTTAAGGTAAGGAGGAGGAGGGTTTACCAATGGTGGTATCCTATCTTCTTTGTGTTTGTGTTTGAGCCTTGAATTTGAGAGTGTTTAGTGAGTGTGATTTGGGAAAATAATCAAAAGAAAAAGGTGGCAATTCAAGGAATTCCCACTGTTTTCTCCAGTATTTTCGCCAAGGTGCTTGCTGTGAGTGAGTTGTTCCTGTTGTTCATGGACTGAGGGGCTCAATTTATAGGCCTCTGAGAATGTCATTTCCATCCGCGCGGATCCTTCCTGCACCGTGCACTGTTCATTAAATGCTGCTGCAGGCTTTGGACCAAAGGAATATTATTCAAATTTTCAACCAGTTTGTGTTTTACAGCTTACAGCTTACTGATTTCGCAATTTTATCTTTTTTAAGATTCTTTTCCTTGTTTAACTCTAAATAGCAATCCCTAATTTACCCTTGCTTTGTTAGAAAAGTTAGGAATTGTTAGAAATGTTAGGAATGTTAGGACTTTCGTTAATTTTCTAACGAAAATACTAACAACTCAAATTGGAGCACTTACAGTAGCCCCTCGGCGACGGCGCTTTCGAAGGAAGCGGGGTCATCGATAAGAGTAAGGCTCCATATTTGACAAAGGGGTGACCGAAGTGGTCGAGTGGCTGGACCTGGTGATAGGTTACCTACGTATCCCGAATGGGAATCAAGCCGGCCGTAGTTCAGGTCTTTGACCCTGGAGTGACTGTTTTAGGATGTCAACCTGGTGAGCGAGTTCTACAGTCGATTGCTGAAAGAAACTCTGCTGGGAATAGGACATGACCGTTTTGGTCTGATGGCCAGAGTCGTATATCCGCACTGCTGGGGAAAGAATGACCATTTTAGTCTGGTGGCTGAACCTAGTGATAGGCTACCTACGTATCCTTAAGAGGAATCAAGCCAGTCGTAGTTCGGGTCTTTCGATGTTGACCCTGGAGTGACTATTTTAGGGTGTCAACCTGGTAATGATGGCGTTTTAGGTGGCTCAGACCTTGATGATGGCGTTTTAGGTGCCTCAGACCTTGAAGATGATGGCGTTTTAGGTGCCTCGAACCTTGATGATGGCGTTTTAGGTGCCTCAAACCTTTGGTGATGGCGTTTTAGGTGCCTCAAACCTTGATGATGGCGTTTTAGGTGCCTCGAACCTGGATGATGGCGTTTTAGGTGCCTCAGACCTTAAAGATTTGGGATTGATGGTCCTTTTGAAGACTTCATTTGAAGGGGCCGGTCTTATGTTTGCTACCGGGGAAGGGGATGACCGTTTTGGTCGAGTGGTTGGACCTATGGTAGGCTACCTACGTATCCTTAAGAGGAATCAAGCCAATCGTAGTTCGGGTCTTTCGATGTTGACCCTGGAGTGACTGTTTTAGGGTGTCAACCTGGTAATGATGGCATTTTAGGTGCCTCGGACCTTGATGATGGCGTTTTAGGTGCCTCAAACCTTGAAGATGATGGCATTTTAGGTGCCTCGAACCTTGATGATGATGGCGTTTTAGGTGCCTCGAACCTTGATGATGGCGTTTTAGGTGCCTCAAACCTTTGGTGATGGCATTTTAGGTGCCTCAAACCTTGATGATGGCGTTTTAGGTGCCTCGAACCTGGATGATGGCATTTTAGGTGCCTCAGACCTTAAAGATTTGGGATTGATGGTCCTTTGGTAGACTTCATTTGAAGGGGCCGGTCTTACGTTTGCTGTCGGGGAAGGGGATGACCATTTTGGTCGAGTGGCTGGACCTATGGTAGGCTACCTACGTATCCTTAAGAGGAATCAAGCCAGTCGTAGTTCGAAAGCTGCTGGGAACGGGTTTCCGTTAACTTTCGTTGATGAAATCGGGCTTACGTTTTACTGCCGGGGATGAAATTGAGGAAAGAAACGGGATTCCGTTAACTTTCGTTGATGAAATCGGACTTACGTTTTACTGCCGGGGATGAAATTGAGGAAAGAAACGGGATTCCGTTAACTTTCGTTGATGAAATCGGACTTACGTTTTACTGCCGGGGATGAAATTGAGGAAAAAACGGGATTCCATTAACTTTCGTTGATGAAATCGGACTTACGTTTTACTGTCGGGGATGAAATTGAGGAAAGAAACGGGATTCCGTTAACTTTCGTTGATGAAATCGGACTTACGTTTTACTGCCGTTGAGTCCTTTTTAAAAGGGGGGTTAACTTTGGTTATCCCTGTTAAGTCTGGGATCAAACTGCAGAGTCTGAGATTTTTAAAGGGCAAAACAGTCTTTTTGGCCCTTCAATTGTGTCCGCGCGGACAGGGTGCAGTTTGGACAGGTTTTAAAAAAGGGGGCCGCCCTTCTTCTTCCTTTTTATAGTTTCAAAGGCAAATTACGAGAGGGAGACGAGGGAGGAGCCATTTTTGGCCAAAAAAGCTTCAAAATTCTTCCGATTTTCTTCGATTTTTGAGCAATGGAACACGGGGGAGTTGCTATTCAAGGCCAAGGACGCGGCCCGATCGCGGAG
This sequence comes from Adenophora triphylla var. japonica, assembly GCA_022495995.1. Lineage (NCBI taxonomy): Eukaryota > Viridiplantae > Streptophyta > Magnoliopsida > Asterales > Campanulaceae > Adenophora > Adenophora triphylla. The sequence continues at coordinate 20,154 of JAFEMH010007986.1, read as the reverse complement.
AGACGATTAGAGCTTGTGAGGATGAGGAGGCATTACTCACTTTCGCAATCGATTGCGGAGGAGCCATATCCCGATGCGTGGCAACATTGGTCCACTGATCCGAGTCTTCGCACGGTATACTTCGAATCTCTCCATTTTTTTTGTCGATTTTTGGTTGAAATTGAATTTTGTGATTATTTTTTTTTATATCCGAAAATTGTGTTCTTGGCATTGGAATTGGACTTTGATGATTTGCATGTTGCAGTGAGTATGTGGGTAATCAAAATATGCATTTTGTTTGAAAAGAGTATGGGCGATTTGCCATTTTTTCTTTTGAAATATGAGATGACGAAAATTTGCCCGAGTCCGGGACGGACTTCTTTTGTTGCATGTAGGATTTTTGCGATGAGATGATTTTTTATTAAATGATATGAATGTATGCATTTTTTTTGTAAAAAAAAAATATGATTTTTGTGAAAAATGGGACGGATTTTTGCTTCCGTTGATTGGATGTATGAATGTGGAAAATTGCTTCCGTATGCTATTTTATGAAAAATGGGACGGAGTTTTGCTTCCGTTGATTCCTTCTTTATGCGTGAATGGATGATGAATGGTGATTGCTGAAAAATGTTTTCTTTTGTGTGAGAAAAATGGGGCTGAGTCCATTATATGCCGTTATGCTGCCGAATTTTTTCAAAACTTTATGTCTATGATGCATGAGTATGCTTTTAAATGCCAATGCAATTTTTTCTTTTTTTTTTGACATTTTTTTTTCAATTGCAGGGTGGAGATCGTTTTGTGACGGAGCAGCTGAATAAGCTGAAGACTCGGGGATCAGTGGAGGCTGTGATCGGCCTGTGGGATCGGCTTCCAGTCTTGGGCAGAGGAGGTTTGATGAGTCCGAGACAGATCGTCATTGAGACCGGGTTGTATGAGTTCATTGAGTGCTTGAGGGGGTTGCTCAAGTTCCCCAAGAGTAAGGGCCTGATTTTTGCTTTGGCGCAGCATTGGTGGGACGTGACCCACACATTCCATTTCTTCTGGGGCGAGGCTACGGTCACACCTTCTGATTATGATGCGATCACGGGCCTGTCCTTTAAAGGACGCAGCATTGAGTGGCGAGATGGGTATAGTGATCGGGAGCTGCAGGATCTTCTAGGCTTTACCCCCATTCCCAAAAAGGGGATGGGGATGGAGTATGCTGTGGTCCACGGGAAGATCGTGGAGAGTATTGAGAATTATGAGGCTGGGGATGAGAGAGTGGCTGCGGTGCAGATTGCTAGGGCTTTTCTGTGGTTCGCTTTTTCGAGCACACTTTTTGGACACGCCGAGGGGACGGCGGTATTTGCCCTGCTGCAGACGTTGGCTGACGTGGAGATGGCTGGAGAGGTATCTTGGGGGGAGGCCGGGCTGGCAGAGCTATATTTTGCTCTGGATCGGTACAGCCGGAAGGCTGTGAGCTCCCTGACGTGCTTTGAGTTCCCTCTGGAGGTATAAGCTTTTGCTTTCTCTTTTCTTTAAGCACGCATTGTTTCTTTCTGCACTTGATTGATGTGATTTTTACCTTTCGCAGGTATGGGCTCTGGAGTTCTTTCATGTCACGATGTGGCGACAGCCGGCGGAGCACATCGGGGCATATCCGGCTATGCTCTCCTGGACCAAGCATGCTCGGGAGAAGATAGGTTCCAGGGGGCGCACGACCCTCAAGTACAGGGATTGCCTGCCTTTGGTGAGAGCTGAGTCGGATGAGGGGATGAGCTTCTACCCCTGGGGCCGCTTCGACGTGGAGCAGCTGAAGGGTGCGGAGAGGTGGACTGTGACGCGGAGGATTTTGAGGGGTTTGACCTGTGATGCGTATTATCTGGGAGAGAGGGTGACGCGCCAACATGGCGAAGGTGTGTCTTTGATGGCGCCGATGGAGCCTCCTACTGATATGATGCATTCGACTGAGAGCTCGGAGACTTGGGGTGACTATCGAGGTGGCGTGCACTACTCGAGGTTTGTGGCGGGCGAGGATTATTCACGATTTGGTTTGAGGAGGCTGAGGATGCCCCAGGTGCTTGAGAGAGAGGGGGAGGGGGTTGTGCGATACCCTCGATCGGACTTTTCGTATGTCCAGGATGGGGTCAGGTTGAGAGTTCAGATCCCTATCCCTGAGCGGGTCCCACGAGCTTTCCGGCCTCGTCCGGATATGTAGGTACGGCCTTTTTACTGTCTCTTCTTCTTTTCTTTCGTTTCATCATTTTTCGCATCCATTATTTCTGACACTTTTGTTTCCGTGCAGTTTCCGGCCGTGGTTGTGGAGAAGCTGACGAAGCAGGTGATTGGGGCCAAGAGGTTCCTTAGGAGGATGGTTGCTTGTGGGGCTGCTCAGGGCAGAGCGAGACATGCACAGCCGGCGCCTGTAGAGCGGGAGACTTCCCCTATTCCTTCGGAGCATTCTACCGAGACTCCTCTTTCTCCTCTCATAGATCCCGGCATGGAGCTGCCTCCGGACCACGTCATTCTCGGGGATTTGCATGGACAGGGGCATGTTTGGCGCCATGGTGGGTCTTCTTCGCATGTCCAGGGATCCGACGCGTTCACGTTCGGATATGACTTCTTTGCGGATCTCGGCTTGCCTTATCGTGGCGTACCGGTTGATCCAGGCGAGCCTCTCTCTGGAGACGAGGATGACGATCCCGAGCCCGAGATATTCATGGCTACTGAGGAGGCGGGCCCGAGTCGCAAGAGGGATCGGGGGAAAGCGCCAGCCACTGAGGATTCCGATTGATGATTTTTGGTTAATTCTGGGACTGTACTTATCTCGACAGATACAGTTTATTTTTTTTATGCACACTTTTTTTTGTTTTTCCTCTTTTTTTTTTGGAATGTAATGATCTAGAATTACTGTTATCTACTTTTTTTTATCATGCATTATGAATTCAATGTTGCATGAGCCCTGGTTTTTTGGCAATGGTGTGGATGTATGGTATATGAGCTATTTGGACAGGTTTTGCACTGGTTTCGAGCGGCCAGGATGAAATATTCCTCCGTGGTGCAGCAGTTTGAACTGCTGCAGATTTTTTTTGATGGTGACAATTGTATCCGCGCGGATGAGACAGAAATTTGACACTGTCATTTAATTTTTGCTTCAGATCTGGTTTTCCCCTCTTTTAATTCAAACACCTTCTTCAACTGCCCATTCAAACAGCCATTTTCGGGGAGAAGGAGAGAAAATCCATGGAGAAAATTGTGAGCATGAGAAATCCATCCAAATTGTCCCAAGAATCTCAAATTTCTTTCTTCAACAAGTTCAAGGAATGGTCCCGGGAGATTATGCACGAGAGGAGGTCATTCTTTGAAGAAAGGTACAAGATACGATGCTTGTGGTCTCTCAAAGAATTGGTTCCGGATTATGATCTTTTGAGGGCTTCTTCTTCATTTTGGGATACAAGGAGGCATGTCTTTTGCTTTTCTTACAATGAAATGGTCCCGACTGTTGAAGAATTCCGGGTTTTGCTTGGTGGTCCCGAGGTGGAGGAGATTGCGATTCCTTTGCCCGGAGGAGCTTCTTTTGTTGATAGGTTGTGCAACCTTCTTCATTTTTCTCCGGAGGAAGCACAAGGTATGATCCGTGGTCTTAATCATTTTGACATTTCTGGTCTTCCTGATAGATTTAGGGGCTTAGGCTTGATTGATGATGCCTATTGGGATGCTTTTGCACTCTGCGTGTTTGGTACCTTGTTTATGGTTTACTCTTTTGGGATTTGTCATCGGGCTTTGCTGGATGTGGTTGTACACTGCCGTTTGGGCCGGGATGTTGTGCCCTTGATCCTGGGAGAGACCCTTCATGCTCTTGACAGGTTGGCTACCGGGAGGCGGTATATGCACGGGGGCAGCCCGTTTCTCTTGACTATGTGGCTGATGGAGCGCCTGGGGGTCCTTCGCGAAACTTCTGATGCGGTGAAACCCTGGACTTTTGCCAGGAGAGGGGTTACTGTGGACCTCGATGATCAGGGTTCATGGGAGTATTGGATGGCTTGCCGCCAGACTGCGGATATCCGATGGTTGGTACCTCATTGGCGGGTAGAGACTCGGAGAGTGCTTCAGGATGGTTCTCATGTGATTATGCTTCCGGGGCTTTCTCAGTCCAGTTTTTATATTCCAGCTCTGGTTCGGAGACAGTTTGGCTTGGAGCAGACTCCTTTGGAGGACTTTGAGGATATAGCTACCAGGGTGGTGGCTTCTGCTTCGATGGATGATCCTTCAGTATTCCCATTTCTTTCCCGAGCATGGAGGTATGACGTCTTTCCTCCTAGGGTTATCCTCAGGCGTCCGGGGCATGTATTTCTGACCACTTGGTACTTGGATTGGTACGAGAGGCACTTGGGGGAGACTCAGGTGGCTATTTTGAGACGGCGTGAGGCCATTGTTGGTGTGGAAGACATGACGGTTTCTGAGAGGAGGAGGGCTGAGGCGAGGGCCAACCCTCATGATAGGAGCGGGGATGCCGTGACTGACTACGAGTCTTATGTCAAGAGACAGGAAGGGCGAATTCCTATGTTGCCGGCTCGACTTCAGGAGATGAGAGACGAGGCTAGGGCTACTAAGGCCCTGACAGACGCGGGTTTGATAGATCCTGTCCCTACACCAGAGATTGGTAGGAGGAAGACTGACATTTTTCCTGTGCAGCGGAAGAAGACCCGAAGAGGAGGAAAGAAGAGGGGAGAAGCCAGTACGAGTGTGTAACGATGTGTTGCCTTTTTCGCGGGAAAAATTCGATTTTTGCGTTTCTTTGAAAAACCAAATAAAACCGGAAAAAACGGAGTCGCCACGCCATTTTAATTTTGAAGGGCCAAAACTTTGAAAAAAGCCCGAGATCAGAGATTTAGGTTCGGAGGTCATGTTACGCGTCGGGAAGGACGTTAGTGTGCACCCGACGCGCCTCGTAAAACGAGTCTTCCAAGCTGAAAATCATTTGTGTGTGTGTGTGTGTGTGTGTTTTGGCCAAAATAAGTTAAAACTGGAAAAAGTAAAAATTGGGATGTCTTTTTAAGACTTTAAACTGATCCCATGATTTTTTTGGAAGATTTTTGGATTGAGATTTGGTACTCAAAAAACCTTTTGAAGTTGAGAAGTCACTTCTGCCAGAAGAAAATGGCAGCAGACACCTGATTTTGAAATGGATTCAAGGGTCCTAAAACTTCATAATCTGGATGAACTCAGAGAATGAAAGTTTCTCTAGACTCCTTGAATAAACTTTGTGTGAAAGAAATTTCCATTTTGGAGAAGATTTGAGGGGTCAAAACCTTCTGGAAACCTCAGATATGAGATCTGGATTCCCAGAAGCTGATGAACTAGCCTCTGAAAGAAAAATTGAAAAGAGGAGTTTTACTCACCCAAAAAATAAGGTAAAAATATGTCTGGAAAGCTCTGGATGTTGGCTACAAAAAGTGTTTTGTAGTCAACACCAAATTCCAAGTTCATCTGTGTCCAAAAATTAAGACCATGGACTGAGGTCTGAGAAATTTGCTACTGGACAGCAACTTCTCAAGAAAGAAAATATGATTTTAAGGGGTTTTGCATCCATGCTTGTCCCCATTTCCCTAGGTTTTGGTTAGTGATCACTAGACATTTTAGTGGTGAATCAACTATACCAAACCATCCTTGGGGTACATTAGGACTAAGCATTTCATTTGCTTGGGGAGGGGGATTTTACCCTTTGAAATCAAGATTTAGTGCTTGAAAATGGTTTTTAGGGTTTTGAAAGTGCATTTTTGCAAGTAAGCAAGAAAAGCTTTGAAAATAATGTTGATCTTTGTAGAAGATCATCCATGGAGATGGTCTTCCATGGTGATCTTCTTAGATCTAGAGAAAGAAGATGAAAGAACTACATTTTGTAGTTTGAAGATGCATGCATGGATGAGATTTAGGGTTAGGAAGAGGAGGGTTTACCAATCTTCCTTGTGTTCTTGAGTGTTTGGCTTGAGTGTATGAGTGTTTAGGGCTTTAATATGAGAGTGAGTGGATGAGTATGAGTTGGGAAAGATTGGAAAGAAAAAGGTGACAATTCTTGAGAATTCTCACTGTTTTCTCTCTATATTTCGCCAGAACTTCGTTGCTATTGTGTTCTTCCTTCTTATTTTTGTATTTGGAGGGCTCAATTTATAGCCCTCACGAAATTGCAAAGTCATCCGCGCGGATAGGATCGGCGGCGTGCCTTGTTCATTAAATGCGGCTTCGGCTTTGGACACAAGGAATAATCTTTTCAAAATTCAAATTGACCGACGATTATGTTCCGGCCATTGCTATATTTGGTTTTCTTCTTTTGTTTTGCTTTTTGAGATTCTTTTTAAGGTTTAACCTTAAATAACAATGCCCATTTTACCCTCACTTTGTTAGAGAAGTTAGGATTGTTAGGAATTGTTAGAAATGTTATAACTTTCGTTAATTTTCTAACGAAAATTCTAACAAGCTCAAATTGGAGCACTTACAGTAGCCCCTCGGCGACGGCGCTTTCGAAGGAAGCGGGGTCGTCGATAAGAGTAATGCTCCATATTTGGCAGGATGATCGAGTGATCGGGTGGCTGAACCTAGCGATAGGCTACCTACGTATCCCGAATGGGAATCAAGCCGATCGTAGTTCGGGTCTTTGACCACGGAGATGATGGCGTTTTAGGTGCCTCGAACACGATGAGCGAGTTCTACGGTTGTTTCTTTGGAAAGAAACTTCTGCTTGGGGATAAGAGATGACCATTTTGGTCGATGGCTATCAGCTTTCTGTGGGGATAGGAATGACCATTTCGACGGGTATCCGCCTGTGGGGATAGGAATGACCATTTTCGGTCTCTTTGGGGATGATTGCGATTTATCGCTTTCTAGTGATAGCGTCTTAGGTGCCTCGAACCTTGAAGATGGCGTTTTAGGTGCCTCGAACCTTGGAGATGGCGTTTTAGGTGCCTCGAACCTTGAAGATGGCGTTTTAGGTGCCTCGAACCTTGATGATGGTGGCTTTTTAGGCGCCTCGGACCTTAATGATGATGGCTTTTTAGGCGCCTCGGACCTTAATTTGAAATGACCTTTCGGTGGACTTTGTCTGCTGCCGAAGGAAAGGGTGACCGTTTTGGTCGGGGGGCTGGACCTAATGATAGGCTACCTACGTATCCCTAGTGGGAATCAAGCCCTTTCGTAGTTCGAGCACTACTCGAGATTTCCGTTGGCTTTTGGGATTCCGTTAACTTTCTTTGGGGATTTCGTTAGCCTTTCTTTGAGGAAAATCGAGATGTATTCGTGCAGGAAATCGGTCTTACGTTTGTGCCGTTGGATGATTTTGATGAAAGATACGGGATCCGTTATCTTTCTCGGGGCACTCGGTCTTACGTTTGGCTAGCAGGGGTAATTTTGATGAAAGATACGGGATCTCGTTATCTTTCTCGGGGCACTCGGTCTTACGTTTGGCTTGTTGGATGATTTTGATGAAAGATACGGGATCTCGTTATCTTTCTCGGGGCACTCGGTCTTACGTTTGGCTGCCGGGGTAATTTTGATGAAAGATACGGGATCTCGTTATCTTTCTCGGGGCACTCGGTCTTACGTTTGGCTTAGGGGTAATTTTGATGAAAGATACGGGATCTCGTTATCTTTCTCGGGGCACTCGGTCTTACGTTTGGCTAGGGGTAATTTTGATGAAAGATACGGGATCTCGTTATCTTTCTCGGGGCACTCGGTCTTACGTTTGGCTATAGGGGTGATTTTGATGAAAGATACGGGATCTCGTTATCTTTCTCGGGGCACTCGGTCTTACGTTTGGCTTAGGGGTAATTTTGATGAAAGATACGGGATCTCGTTATCTTTCTCGGGTCACTCGGTCTTACGTTTGGCTAGGGGTAATTTTGATGAAAGATACGGGATCTCGTTATCTTTCTCGGGGCACTCGGTCTTACGTTTGGCTAGGGGGTAATTTTGATGAAAGATACGGGATCTCGTTATCTTTCTCGGGGCACTCGGTCTTACGTTTGGCTAGCCGGGGTAATTTTGATGAAAGATACGGGATCTCGTTATCTTTCTCGGGGCACTCGGTCTTACGTTTGACTGTAGGGGTAATTTTGATGAAAGATACGGGATCTCGTTATCTTTCTCGGGGCACTCGGTCTTACGTTTGGCTAGGGGTAATTTTGATGAAAGATACGGGATCTCGTTATCTTTCTCGGGGCACTCGGTCTTACGTTTGGCTGCCAGGGGTAATTTTGATGAAAGATACGGGATCTCGTTATCTTTCTCGGGGCACTCGGTCTTACGTTTGGCTAGGGGTAATTTTGATGAAAGATACGGGATCTCGTTATCTTTCTCGGGGCACTCGGTCTTACGTTTGGCTTTAGGGGATGATTTTGATGAAAGATACGGGATCTCGTTATCTTTCTCGGGGCACTCGGTCTTACGTTTGGCTAGGGGATGATTTTGATGAAAGATACGGGATCTCGTTATCTTTCTCGGGGCACTCGGTCTTACGTTTGGCTAGGGATGATTTTGATGAAAGATACGGGATCTCGTTATCTTTCTCGGGGCACTCGGTCTTACGTTTGGCTAGGGGAGATTTTGATGAAAGATACGGGATCTCGTTATCTTTCTCGGGGCACTCGGTCTTACGTTTGGCTAGGGGTAATTTTGATGAAAGATACGGGATCTCGTTATCTTTCTCGGGGCACTCGGTCTTACGTTTTGCTTAGGGGTAATTTTGATGAAAGATACGGGATCTCGTTATCTTTCTCGGGGCACTCGGTCTTACGTTTGGCTAGGGGTAATTTTGATGAAAGATACGGGATCTCGTTATCTTTCTCGGGGCACTCGGTCTTACGTTTCTAGCAGGGGTAATTTTGATGAAAGATACGGGATCTCGTTATCTTTCTCGGGGCACTCGGTCTTACGTTTGACTAGGGGTAATTTTGATGAAAGATACGGGATCTCGTTATCTTTCTCGGGGCACTCGGTCTTACGTTTGACTAGGGAGTAATTTTCTTGACGAGTGACTTTGGTTAACTTTGGTTAACTTTGTCAAGTTGGGGCCGGATTGCGAGTCTGAAATTTTAAGGGGCAAAAGGGTCATTTTGACCCTTGCAAACCTATCCGCGCGGATAGGGATGGAAAGTCGGGGGTATTAATGGGGCCAACGCCCTTCTTCTTCCCCATTCAATTTTTTGAACACGAGACGAGAGAGAGAGCGAGCGCCATTGTTGGCCTAGGAGCTTCAAAATTCGTCCGATTTCTTCGATTTTTGAGCAATGGAACACGGGAAGGCGCTTTTCAAGGCCAAGGCGTGGTCCTATAGCGGAGAGGCGGTGGAGCTCGTCCGGATGAGGAGGCATTACAATCTTTCGCAATCGGTCGAGGAGGAGCATTACCCCGATGCTTGGCAACATTGGGCTTCGGATCCGCATCTCCGAACGGTATACTTCGAATCCTCTTGATCCTCTTGTCGATTTCTTGCTTGAAATTTTTGGGTGATTTTTGAAATTTTTTTTTTTGAATATTGAATATTGATATTGATGATATGCAATGTTGCAATGAATTTGTGAGTGTCCCAAAAATGTGCATTTTGCTTGGGAAAAGAATTGGCATTTTTGCCACATTTTTTTTTTTAATTCGAAAATTGCATGTGAAAATTCGAAGAATTGTGATTTTTTTTTGAAATTGAATATTGCATGTTCTTGATGATGATTTTTTTTTTGAAATTGAATTTTGATATTGGTGAATGATGATGCAATGCATGCATTTTGTTTGGAAAGAATGGGCATTTTGCCAATATGAGATGTATGTTTAGGATTTTTTTTTTTGAAAAGTGGGACGGAGTTTTTCCTCCCGTGGCATGTAAGATGGATGATATGCATGTATGCATTTTTTTTTGAAAATGGGACGGAGTTTTTACTTCCGTAGGAATGCATCCTTTTTTTTTTTTTGATGAATGCATTGGGACTTGCAAATTGTTTTCTTTCATGCGAGAAAAATGGGGCTATGCTCATTGTATCTTTGTTATCTTTGTCGAAATTTCTTCTTTTTTTTTTTAATGCAAATGCAAATGCAATCTTTTGACATTTTCTCTCTTTTTTTTTTTTTTTTTTTTTTTACGGGCGGAAACCGTTTTGTGACGGAGCAGGTGAACAAAATGAAGACTCGAGGATCGGTGGAGTACGTGATTGACTTGTGGGACCGGCTTCCGAATGCGGGCCGAGGAGCTTTGCCGAGTCAGAGACGGATCGTTGTCGAGACGGGGCTGCAGGGAGTTTGTCGAGTGCTTGAGGGGCTGGTCAAGTTCCCTAAGTGCAAGAGGCTTGATGTTTGCTACGGCGCGGCCTTTGGTGGGACGCGACCCACACCTTCCACTTCTTACGGGGCGAGGCGGTATTACGCCTTCGACTATCTTTGCGATCACGGGTCTGTCCTTCAATGGACGCGGCATTGAGTGGAGAGATGGCTACGGTGACGCGGACTGCGGGACCTTCTTGGATTTTCCCCTATTCCCAAAAGGGGATGGGGATGGAGTATGCCGTGGTCTACGGCAAGATCGTGGAGACCATAGCGAGTTACGAGGGTGGGGAGGATAGGTTTAGCGCCGAAGCGGTGCTAGGTCCTTCCTGTGGTTTACTTTCTCGAGCACGCTCTTTGGGCATCTTTGAGGGACGGCGATCTTTGCCTTCTTGAGGTCCTTGGAGGACATGGAGACGGTTGGAGATATTTCTGGGGAGGCCGGGTGGTGAGTTGTACTTCGCTCTTGATAGATACGGCCGGAAGGCTGTGAGCTCCTGTCTTGCTTCGAGTTTGCTCACGGAGGTATAAGCTCTCTTTTTGCTTTCCCTCTTTCCTTTTGAGCACACACTTTTATTTGCCTTTGGATTGATTGGATTTTTACCTTTCGCGGTATGGGCGTTGGAGTTTTTCCACGTCACGGTGTGGAGCGGCTGAGGCGTACGTCGGGCGTATCCGGCCATGCGATCTTGGTCCAAGCATGCCGGGAGAAGATAAGCTCCGGGGCGTACGACTCTCGGGTGCGCGGATTGCCTTCCTTTGACGGAGGCCGAGACGGATGAGGGGATGATATTCTTCCCACAGGATCGCTTTGAGGTAAGCGCGGTGAAGGGCGCGAGATGCGGGCCGGTGCGGCGGAGGATTTTGAGGGCACGACTTGCGACGCCTACTATGCAGGAGAGAGGGTGACGCGCCGGCATGGCGTGAACTCGCCTTTGAGGACACCGGTGGAGCCTCCCGCCGATATGATGCACCGGCGATCGGTCAGTGACTGGGATGATTACCGAGCGAGCCGGCACTTCTCGGACTTCGTGGCGATCGAGCCGTATGCGACGTTCGTCTTGAGGAGGCGAGGATGCCTCGGGTTTTGGAGAGGAGGGGCTTGGGATCCGCGGTACCCTCGGACGGATTTTTCCTACATCCCGGGATGGGGTCCGATTGAGGGTGCGAGATCCCTCGGCCCGAGCGGCTTCCACGAGCTTTCCGGCCTCGTCAGGGTATGAAGGTATGGCTTCACCTTTTCCCCTTCTTTTCTTTCTTTTGTTTCATCATCTCTAGCATCACTTCTTTTTTTTTTTTTTTTTGACGCTTTTGCTTTTGTGCGGTTTTCGGAGGTGGTCGTCGAGACGGCGACGAAGCAAGTGATCGGGCCAAGAGGTTCATACGGAGGATGGTTGCTTGCGGGGCACCTCGAGGCTAGGGCGAGGAGACCACGGCCGGCACTTTGTCAGACGGGAGGCTTCTCCTATTCCCTCGGAGACTTCTTCCGAGACCCCTCTTTCTCCTCTCATTGATCACCGCGCGGCCTTTGCCTTCGGATCACGTCATTCTTGGGGATCCGCACGGGCGGGGACACGTGCGGCGGCATGGTGGGTCGTCTCCGTATGTTCGGGAGTCGGACGCCTTCACCTTCGGATTCGATTTCTTCGGGGATGCAGGTTTACCCTATCGAGTGTGCCGGTTGGTCCCAGCGAGCCTCTTTACGGAGATGAGGACGATTACGAGCAGAGACTTTCGGGGCTCCTGACGAGCGGGCCCGAGTCGCAAGAGGCCGGGGAGACATCGGGTCTTTGGAGACTCCGATTGATTTTTTTTTGAGATTTAGATTTGTATTATGCACATTTTTTTGGATGTAATAATTTAGGATTTTATTTATGTTTGTTTGTTGTTTTTTTTTGTACACTCTCTTTTTTTGGAATGTAATAATTTAGGATTTTATTTTATGAATGCAATGCAATATGAATGCGGTGTTGCATGAGCCTTGGTTTTTTTTTTGCAAGGGTGTTTGGTATATGGGTGGTTTGGGGAGGTTTTTGCACAAGTTTCGAGCAACGGGACGGAATATTCCCTTTTGGTGTAGCGGCTTGGTACATTGCGGAATTTTTCGATGGGGAGCAAACGTATCCGCGCGGATGGGGACTGACATCGACACAGTGTCCTTTGATTTTGCTTTAAATCGGCTTTGCTTTATTTCAAATTCAAATATCTTCTTCAACCTCCGGCCCAAACTTGGCCATTTTCGGGAGGAAGAGAGAAAAAACCATGGAAAGCCTTAGAAAAGCTCCCTCAAAATTGTCCCAAGAGTCCCAAATGTCATTTTTCAACAAGTTCAAGGATTGGTCAGGAAATTATGCATGAGAGAAGGTCTTTCTTTGAAGAACGGTACAAGGTACGATGCTTGTGGTCTCTCAAAGAATTGGTTCCGGATTATGACCTCTTAAGGGCTTCTTCTTCGTTTTGGGATACTAGAAGGCATGTCTTTTGCCTTTCCTTCAACGAGATTGTTCCGGCTGTGGAAGAATTTCGGGCCTTGCTTGGAGGTCGGAGGTGGAGGAGATAGCAATTCCTTTGTCGGAGGAGCTTCTTTTGTTGACAAGTTGTGCAACCTTCTTCATCTTTCCCCGGAGGCAGCACGAGGCATGATCCGCGGTCAGGCCATTTTGATATTTCCGGTCTTCCCGACAGATTCAGGGGCTTAGGCTTGGTAGATGACGCCTATTGGGATGCCTTTGCACTTTGCATGTTCGGCACTTTGTTCATGGTCTATTCCTTCGGGATTTGCCATCGATCTCTGCTGGATGTTGTCGTCCATTGTCGCACAGGCGAGAGATGTCGTTCCTTTGATTCTTGGGGAGACTTTTCATGCTCTCGACAGTTAGCTACCGGACGGCGGTACATGCACGGGGGCAGCCCGTTTCTCTTGACCACTGTGGGCGATGGAGCGTTTGGGGGTTCTTCGGGAAACCTACGATATGATCGAGCCTTGGACTTTTGCCGGGAGAGGTGTCGATGTAGATTTTGATGATCGGGGCTCGTGGGCGCGTTGGATGGCGGGTCGCCCAGGCTGAAGATATCAGAGATGGTTGGTGCCTCATTGGCGGGTGGAGACTCGCGAGTGCTTCGGGACGGGTCCCGTGTGGTTATGCTTAGGGGCTTTCTCGGTCCGGTTTCTACATTCCGGCTCTGGTCCTTAGGCGGTTTGGCTTGGAGCGGGTTCCTTTGGAGGGCTTTGATGATGTAGCCACCGGGGTGGTGGCTCTGTTTCCATGGATGATCCCTCGGTGTTTCCATTTCTTTCCAGTATGGAGGTACGATGCCTTTCCTCCTCGGGTCATTCTCGGGCGTCAGAGACCGGTGTTCTGACCACTTGGTACCTGGATTGAGTACGAGGGGCATGCAGGAGAGACTCGGGTGGCTATTTTGAGACGGCGTGAGGCCATTGTAGGTGCGGAGGACCGGTGTTTACGAGAGGAGGAGGGCCGAGGCGAGGGCCAATCCTCATGGCGGGAGCGGAGACGGCGTGGCCGATTATGAGGCTTACGTCGAGACGGGAGAGGAGGGCTCCTATGTTACCGGCTAGGTTACGGGAGATGAGGGATGACGCTAGGGCTACTAAGGCCACGACGGAGGCCGGTTTGATAGACCCTGTTCCTATACGAGCTTGGTAGGAGGAATGCAGGCATTTTCCGGTTCGAAGAGAAAGACTCGGAGGGGAAGAAGAAGGGAGAGGCCGGTGCGAGTGGCTTGGAGTGACTACGAGGTTTCCAAGTATCCCTTTCTTGCCATGACGAGACACATTAGTTTGATTATGTATCTTAGTTTTCTTTTAGCGGGTTGCCGGTTGTAGGAATGAATCGGGCTTAGACTCATCAAAGAGCTTTTAACTTGTAATGAATATTTGAATTGCTTTAGAGTTTTCGAGACGCTTTCATGGTGCGATCAATTGTATTGATGCCAAAGTATGGCTTTTATTTGTGCTTTAGACCGAACCGTTTCCATTGCCTACGTTCCCCTCATTTTGAGGAGCTCGGGTCTTCGTAGTTCAAGTGGTGAACTCTTTTTGTTTTTTTTTTTGTTTGTTTTTTTTTTTTTGGTGCAACCTGTTTTTACCTAGGCCGCCCTTTTCGGGTTTCTAACCTAGTTGGGTATTACTCTTTTAGCACTCTTTTTTTTTTTTTTTTTTTTTTTTGTTGTTTTTTTTTTTTTTTTTGGTGCAACCTGTTTTTACCTAGGCCGCCCTTTTCGGGTTTCTAACCTAGTTGGGTATTACTCTTTTAGCACTCTTTTTTTTTGTGTTTTTTTTTGTTTTTGTTTTTTTTTGGTGCAACCACGTTTTTACCTAGGCCGCCCTTTTCGGGTTTCTAACCTAGTTGGGTATTACTCTTTTAGCACTCTTTTTTTTTTGTGTTTTTTTTGTTTTTTTTTTTTTTTGGTGCAACCTGTTTTTACCTAGGCCGCCCTTTCGGGTTTCTAACCTAGTTTGGGTATTACTCTTTTAGCACTCTTTTTTTTTGTGTTTTTTTTATGCGTAGTATCTGCGCGGCTTGTCACCGTTCTTTGGGTGTACAAAGGGATTCCGTCGAGGTCCGCAAGTTGCATGGCTCCTCAGGAGAAGATCTTACGGACGACATATGGCCCGACCCATACGAGGCTCCCATTTGCCGAGAGGGTTGATACGGGTTTGGGGCTTTTCTTTTAGAACGAGATCGCCTTCTCGGATCTCCCGATGCTTTACTTTCTTGTCGAAGGCTCGGGCCATTCTTCCTTGGTAGGCCGGATGTGTTCCATGGCCTTCGATCGGCGTTCATCTAGTAGGGCCAATTCGTCATGGCGACTGCGGAGCCATTCGACCTCGTTGATTTGGCTTTCCGGCGGTATACGGAGCGAGGTATTTCCGGCTCGATTGGGAGTACGGCTTCCATTCCGTATGTGAGGAGCAAACGGTGTTTCCCCGATTGCCGTTCGGCCCGATGTTACGCAGCCCCGAGTGCAGTGTAACTTCTCGGGCCAATCTACGCCTTGGACGGCCATTTTCCGGATGATATTTTCGAGTCTTGTTTGCTTTGCTTCGACGGCTCCGTTGGTTTTAGGGGCACTGTAGGGTGATGACTTGTGACGGGTTATTCGGAATTCCGCCGGCAATTTTCACATTCCCCTTCGAAGTGGGATCCATTATACGAGATGATTTCGGTGGCAACCCGTATCGGCACATGATGTTTTCTTTGATGAAGAGGGCGACTTTCTTTGAATTGAGGATTTTGTAGGACTTGGCTTCAACCCACTTGGTGAAATAATCCACGGCTACCGGGACGAACTTCGTGGCCGTTCTTGCTGATGGTGTGATTTTGCCTATGACATCAATTCCCCCAAGTGACGAAAGGCGAGGGGTTGTCATGCGGTATAACTTCGTGAGGAGGCAAGTGATTAAGATTTGAGTATCGGCGACATTTGTCGCGGCTTTTGACAAAGCTGGATGCGGTCGGCTTCCATGGTGATCCAAAAATACCCCATTCTCGGTATGATTTGCATCGAGCTCGAGCATTCATGTGAGGGCCGCGGGTACCACCATGTATTTCTTTCATGAGTTCGGTAGCCTCTTGTTTCTTTGATACATCGCGGGAGGGGGCCTTGATAACGTTTTTGTATAACATGTTTCCCGAAAAGAACATAATGGGAGGCGAGCCGCTTGTGAGAGACTTTTTGCTTTGATTCCTTCTTTATATTCCCCATCTTCGTTTTGAAAGAGGCCTCGCCATCCTTGAGTCTTGGTAAATACGAGTGTACCGGGGATCATTGATCGGTTCGGCTTCCGCTTCAATTTCGAAGCAATAGGCGGGGTTTTCTCTTCTCCCGACTACGAATGGTTTAACGAGACTTTCCTTCGGGTATTTCGACAAGAGAGGCTAGTGTAGCCGAGCATCTGCGAACTGTTTCGGTCTCTTGGCGAGAGTAATGAAAGGCGATTTCTTTGAATTGAGTTACTAACTCTTCCATGTAAGCATGATACTTACGCAAACCCGGATCCACGGTCTTCCATTTGTTAGAGACACGATTGATGATGAGGCGAGTCACCGTACACCTCAATTCCTTGATATTTCTTTCAAGGGCGGCTTCCAACCCGGCTATGCAAGCTTCATATTCGGCGGCGTTGTTGGTGACTTGAAGTTCGGCCTTGCTGCTATGGGGGTGTGTTCGTCGGTAGGATCGACCGAAGCATTCCTATCCCGTTCCCCCTTTTGTTTGACGCCCCGTCGAAGAAGAGTTGCCCGGCGATTTTCTCCTTCTAGAGCGAAAGATTCCATCATCGGGAAATTGAGGTTCGAGTCCTCGGGACTCATCACTTGGGAAATCGGCCGGATGTTACGCCATTATGCGTCCTTTTATGGATTTCCTTGAAACATAAGCGATGTCATATTCGGCCAAAAAGAACGACCATTTTGCCAATCTCATGGAGATGGAAGGCTTGTCGAACGAGATATTTGATGGGGTCTATCCTTGAAACAAGATGTATCGGGTGAGGCTGCATGTAGTGTTTCAATTTTCCCACTACCCGGACCAAACTGCGCCAAGTCTTCTCGCAAGCGAGTAATTGAGTTCGCTTCCTTGGAGCTTTACGCTACGAAATAGATGGCGTTTTCGACTTTGGAATCTTTTTCTCTTGAGCTAGCATAGCCCCAATTCTTTGTATCCGTGACAGTGAGATATAGCAAGAGTGGCTTTTGCCGATGTGGTGGGCGAGAGAATCGGGGATTCACAAGGTATGCCTTAATTTGTTCAAAGGCAAGTGACATTAAGGGGTCCATTGCATTGTAGGCATTCTTTTTCATCAACTTGAAAGATTGGCTCGCGGATCGAGGTCGGTGATTTACAAGCGGCTTATGTATTGCGATCTTCCCATGAAGGATTTCACTTACGTCGGTGTCCGTGGTGGCTTCATTTCAACTATCGCCTTGATTTTACGGGGATCTACTTCGATTCCCCGTTTTGTCACCATATATCCTAGTACCTTGCCTCGTCTTACACCGAAGGTGCACTTGGCTGGATTCGGTCTCATCTTTGTGGTCTCGGAGGCGGCCGAAGGAATTTTCTCAAATCAACAAAGTGCGGCCATCGATCCTCTGGAATGTATTATCATGTCGTCCACATAGACCTCAATTTCTTTGTGGATCATGTCATGGAGCAGTAGCGCCCTGCAGTACGTAGCCCCGGCATTCTTTAGTCAGAATGGCATGGCCGTGTAGCAGTATGTGCCCGAGGGGTTGTGAAGGCTGTTTTGGCTTGATCTTCTTACGCCATTTTGATTTGGTTGTAGCCGGCAAAACCATCGACGAAAGATTTGACTTCGTGGTTGGCCGTGGAATCTACCAAAATGTCGATGTTTGGCGGGAAATCGTCTTTTGGGTGGCTTTGTTCAAGTCTCTGAAGTCTACGCGGCATCGGATCTTTCCGTTGGCCTTGGTCACCGTCACTATGTTGGGCGGCCATGTTGGGTATTCAATGACCACGATGAACCACCTTACGAGCATCTTTTCTATTTCCTCTTTCACTTGTAAGGACCATTCGGGCTTAATTCTTCTTAGCTTACTGCGGCTTGACTTAAGGGTCGAGCGGTATTCGGTGCTCAACTATGGAAGGATCGAGGCTGGCATATCTTTATAGGACCATGCGAACACATCCACGAATTCTTTTAGCGGCTCGATTAGGGCAACCCTTTCGGTCCCTTCGAAGAAACTACCAATCTGCGTCTCTTTAGGCTCTTCCGTAGTTCCCAAATTCACACTTGTCAAAATCTCTTCGGCGGCTTGGGCTCGATTTTCCTCTTTCCAGGACTGACACGCTTAAAGATTTCTTTGATATATTGTTCATTTAATGTATACGCCTCTTCATCTAGTGAATCGTTATTAAGCTTGTTTTTAGATTATTAGTTAATTCATCATTAGTTAAAGTGGCAATTAAGGGATACTCGAAAGGTTCATCATTTCATTGAAGACGAAGGGAATACAACGTTGGCTACGGACTCGTAGTCTTCGGGCGTGAGGCCATCGGACGACTCGAGAGACTCGAACTTCAACAATGAGAGACTCGGAGGACTTCTGAGTTGACACGAAAGGACGGGGGACCAATCCAAGCTTGGTGATCATTTCCTCTTGGTCGCGGACGGGCTGAGAGAGTTTCCCAATTCTTTAGCGGCATCGTTTGTTGGTGGCTTCACAACTCGGGAAAGGCATGGTCTCTGTGCTCCCTCTTGATCGTTGCTATCATCTCTTTGTACGAACCCGAGAATCAAGCTGTGTTTGGCATCGAAGCGAGCATGTGGATGTAGGGATCTTCCTCAGTGCAGGGACTTCCGTTTCGTCATAATCGATCGCTCAATCCCGAGATGTAAGGACGCATTGCGTCTCGGTGAGCGGCTAGAAAAATCTCATGTCCCATACTCGAGCGGAAAGGCTTGGCGGGTAGTTCAGCAAGGAGGACGTCCCACACGACGTTCATAGATTCGGCCGAGTGCAGTCGGTGTTCTTTGACTTTTATCATGAAAACCTCCTCGCCGGCGAGGCAAGGAATGGGTTTGCGGAATGCGACAAATGCGTGATTGAGGACCGGGGACTTGTGTGCACGTATCACGGCGGTGTTCGGCATTTCCTTCGATGCGCCTCCAAGTGTTGGAAATAGCAATTGAATTTGATGAATCGAACTTCTTCGGAGTCCGCTCGCTTGAGTGTGTCGACATAGTTGGCATTCTTTGGATTCCAAAGGATCTTTGGCGAGACTTGCCTCTTGAAGGATGTAGCCCGGTGTTTGGCTTGTGGGCGTTCTTGGCTATTGTTTCGGCTTCGTTCCCTATGAGGAAGCTGTCACCCCTTATGACTTCAAGGTCTCCTGCCGGTTGATGAATTTGACGCATTGGTGGAGAGTGGAGGCTATGGCTTTCATGTGATGCAACAAGGGCGCCACTAGTAGATTTGTGAACTCGGAGGATATCCATTACATGGAACTTTGCGGGCACCATTTGGGTTTCGTACCGAGTTCCCGAGTCACTGTCCCAGGAATGGGGCGAGACGAACCGTCGTAGGCTTTGGTCACGGGTAGATGGGATCACGCGCCTTTCATTTATGCGGAGGGCCCTCATCATGCTTTGAGGAAGGACATTTACCGATGATCCATTGTCCACTAATACCCAGGGGAGTGACATGGTGTTGAGCCGAATAGTGATGTACAAAGCTTCATTGTGTTGGGAGACATCTCTTGGCAAATCTTCATCGCAGAAGGTGATCATACTCCCATATAGGTGAGGATCATAGATTTGGTCCTTGTCTCGGGATGGAGAGTCATCAAGCCGGTCACTTCGTGCCTTTTTCTTGCGAGGCGAGTCTTTGCCGAAGCCCACAGGTTATCTTGATGCCTTTTGTGGCGGTTGCCATCTCCAGTCCAACATGTTGATTGAGTGGGAGCGCCCGGAGCGGGTGTCGGTTTTTCTTCATCGGTGTATACTCGGGAGGCTGGACAAGGCGAACCTTGGGCGACCCCGAGGGAGAGTTGGACTTACGTTGCGGTACTCACTGGTATCCGAAGGTCTCAATTCCGTCGTTGGCAAGGCTTTTACGCTCTTTTTATCCCTTTTTGCTTTGGGAAGGCGGCGGAGTAGAGTACATAATAATCGAAATCCCCAGATGGCTCCCAGCGTTCCCACATTGTTATCACCGGCCTCGAATCTCTCCTTCAATTTTTCTTTGGGAGGAAATTTTCTTTTTCTTAGGAGGACGGTCCTCGTGTATCCAATCTGATAGTCCCTTTCAAGGCAATCGGGACAGTCCACAAATATCCCACCAAATGTGTTCTACGGCCGGTGGCGGATTTGGGACCTCGTGTTGAGCGGTGGCTTGGAAGGACTTT